>VXBX01004676.1:25542-35877 GCA_013400415.1 Scytalopus superciliaris | reverse complement strand
GGGCTGCAGTGATTTTGGGGGGCTGCAGCATTTTTGGGGGGCTGCAGTGTGCTGGGGGCTGTGGGTAGGGGCACAGTGGGGGGTATGACAGGGCTGGGGGATCCCCCCACTGAACACCCCCAGTTCTTGAGTACCCCACGGCCCCTGGACTGGGGAAAAGGCAAATACTGACCAACTGAAAACATGGACTGTTAGGGAATGCCATGGAAACCCACTCAGCATGGGATTTGGGGGTGGTCTCCTGGTGCCCACCCCGGCATCAGTGACTGTGGGGAGCAGCGGGATGAGTGGCATGAGGTGGGATCTGGCAGGATGCTCCAAGCACAAGGCCAGGCCTGGGGTTGGGATCAGTGCTGGGATCGGGGTTGGGCTTGGCCCTGAAGTTGGGGTTGGGATTGATGCTGGGATTGGTGCTGGGTTTGGCACCGGAATGGGAGTTGGGATCGGCGCTGGGATCGATGCCGAGGTAAGCGCCGAGATCGGGGTCGGATCAACTGACTGGGAATTTACAGCTCCAGCACAACAAAAGCAACGGAGAAATACAGGGGACAGGGCAGTTCTCCGGTATTCCCGGAGGACGAGGCAGCTCCTGCCAGGACCGGTGCAGTGGCCACTGCAGAGGAGCCGGGGGGCACCTCGGGGGTCCTTGTGGCCCTCTCCCGAGTTATCCATGAGCCTCTGATCCTCCTGGAGCATCCCAGCACCCTCCTCCTTCCCAAACCGATCCGGGGCCGGTTCGTCACCGGCGGCTCCGGGCCCGTGAGTCAGCACAGCCGGAGCCGCCGGATAAAAATATCCCGCTGGCTGTGGGGGTGGGCAGGGATTTGGCTGCCAGCGGGAACACGTGTCCAGGGGCCACCGTGGGAACGGTGGGGACCCGGACAGCACCCGGAGCTGAGCTTGGTGCCGGCACCGGGAATTCGAGGTGCAGCATCCCGGACTCCCGTGGCCTCCCTGCCACGACATTCCCAGGCAGCTTCCCATGTTCCATCTGACCTCTCTGCCCTGACATTCCCAGGCAGCATCCTGGCTTCCAAGTGGCCTCCCCACTGCCACATTCTCAGGCAGCATCCCAGCTTCCACACAGCCCCTCCGACACAACGTTCCTGCACCGAATCCCAAATTCCACATGGCCTCCCCACCACCACATTCCTCGGAAGCATCCTGGCTTCCAGGTGTCTGCCCTGCCACAGCATTCCTGGGGAGCACCTCAGCTTCCCTGTGGCCTCCCTGCCATGACATTCCAGGCAGGTGCTGTGCCGGAGCCTCCGGAATGTGCCGAGGCAGCGGAGCGAAGCCCCTGGGACACGGGTCAGCAGTTCCCAGCAGCGCGAGATGCTGAGGAGGGAGGGGAGGACTGCAGTGTCCCCGTGTCCCTGCATTGCCATGTCCCCGTGTCCCTGTGTCCCCGTGTCCCCGTGCCCCTGTGTCCCTGCATTCCTGTGTCCCCGTGTCCCTGCATTCCCGTGTCCCAGTGTCCCTGCACATCTACATCCTTGCATCCCTGTGTTCCTGTTTCCCCATTTCCCCATATCTCTGTGTTCCTGCATTCCTGTGCTTCTGCATGCCCACATCCCTGTTTCCTGATGTTCTCGTGTCCCTGTGACCCCAAATCCCTGTGCCCCATGTCCCCACACCCACAGCCCACAGTGATCCGGGTGGGCTCCACTCTGGACCCCCACAGGCACCGCTGGCCTGGAGCTGCTGCCACAGCTGCATCCACCACCACATCTGGATCTGTGGTAACACCTGGATCCATGTCCGGTACATCTGCATCCCCGGCAACATCTGGATCTGTGCCCATAACTACACCCACCACCACATCTGCATCTAGGGCCACATGTGTCACTGGGTCCCATCCGGATCCGTGTCCACATCTGCATTACTGCCCACACCTGCATCTGGATCTGCAGCTGTGATCACATCTGGATCAGTGCCCACGGTTGCATCCACAGCCGCATCTGCATCTGGGGCTACATCTGGATCCCCGCCAACATCTGCATCCACGGCCACAACTGTGTTTGCAGCCACATCTGTGTCCCTGCCCACATCTGGATCCGTGCCCGGAACTGCAGCTGTGGCTACATCTGCATTAGTGCCCACAGCTGTGTCCACAGCCATGCCCACATCTGCACCCATAGGTCACATCTGTACCCATGGGTCACATCTGTATCCATGCCCACATCTGCACCCCCATCAACATCTGTATCGGCGCATCAATCCCGAGTTTTGGCTCGACGGGCACCGTGGGGGATCCGGGATCCGCCCTGGAATTATGAATCACGGAGTAATTACCCAAAATGGGCCCAGAGCTCCGGAGCTTCAATCAGGGAAATCACAGGAGTTCCAGGGAATTTTAACATCAGGAGACATTAATGAGAACAGGTTCAAACAGGGGGATCCGTCCTGCACACATCCTGCATCCCTCCTGGACCCACACTGCATCCCTCCTCCATCCATCTTCCATCCCTCCTGCAGCCCTCCTGGATCCATCCCGCATCCTTCCTGTGTTCCTCCTGTGTCCACCCTGTATCCATTCTGTATCCATCCTCCATACCTCCTGGATCCTTCCTGCATCTACCTTTCATCCATCCTGCATCCTTCCTCCATCTGCCCAGTATCCCCTGGGATCTCTTGGAATCACCCAGGATCTCCCTGTATCACCCAGGACACTCTTGGAACCACCTGGGAGTCTCTGGGATCTCTCAGTGTTACCTGGGATCTCTCCATATCCCACAGGACACTCTCAGTATCCCCAGAATCTCTTGGTGTCCCCCGGGATCTCTCAGCATTCCTGGGATCTCCTGGTGCAGCTGAACCCCTGGTCCCTCCCAGCCCCGTGTCCCCCCGCAGTGCCCCTGCTCCTGGACCCCCCGATCCCGCCGATCCCGCCGATCCCGCCGTACCTCCCGCTGCAGCACCAGCTCCTTGGTGAAGAGCGTGGCCTCCTCACTGAAGGGCTCCCCCTCCTGCGTCAGCCCCGGGAGGTTCCGGGCGCCCCGCGGGCACTCGATGCCTGTGGGAGGAGGAGGAGGAGGAGGGTGAGGCCGAGGCCACTCACCTGGCACCGCTGGGAGCGGCCCCGAGGGAACAGGCTGGGCAAGGAACAGGAGAGCCGGCTCAGGGGGGGTGTGGGAAGCTCTGGAAGGGTCCAGTGGTGGCACAGACATGGGAGGGGCTGGGATAGCTCGGGACCAGCAGGGATGGGAATATGGGGACAAGCAGGGATGGGGACATGGGGACACATCCAGACCCCCACACTGACAGCCTCTCTCCCTGCCTCAGCTTTCTGCTTGCCTCCGGGATACCCCTGGGATACCCCCCTGCCCTGACTCAGAAAACAGGGAAGTCCTGCATTATTAATTATAATTTGCATAATTTGCATAATTAATGAATGCTGGGAATTACAGCTCCACGCCAGAGCCATGATCCTTCAGGAAGACGGGTGACAAGGTGCCACATTCCCAGGGCCACAGCGATGTCACTGTCCCCCCAGGGGGCACAAGGACATGGATCCCTGCCCGGAGCCTACCCTGCAGGGATAATGTCCCTGTGCCACCAGGCCCATCCCTATCCTCATCCCTGGCCTCGTTCCATTCCCATCCCCATTTCTATTGGATCCTCATCCCTATCCCTGTTGCATCCCCATCCTGTCCCCATCCAATCTCTGTCCCCATTCCCAGGCTGTGTTGCCTCCAAGGGAAGGCAAACATTTTGAGGGAATCTGGCAGGAGCCTCCCAGGCAGCTTCCAGCCCCATCCCTGCCCACTGATCCCAAACCTGGCACCGGTCCTGGCCCCGACACTGATCCCAAGCTCAGCACTGATTCCATGTTTCTCCAACAAGGAGCATCTCCCAGCACCATGCTGGGAGTGGGAATGAGGAGTCAGAGCTGCCCTTCCTGCTCCTCCCCCCCCACAAAGGGGGCCAGGACCTGCAGAGGGTTTATGCACCACGGTGGAATTTTTTTCCCTCAAAATAATAAGGAAAGAGCCAAGGAAAACACCGGAATCCTTAAACCACAGGAGCTGAGAGCAGTGTTTTCCAGCTGCTGGCTCCTCCATGCTGGGCTCCTGCTCCGGATCCTCTCCTGGCCCTGCCGCTTCCCAAATCCACCCACGGGAAGGTTCTGGAAAAGGGAAAGCTCAAAAGGATGGGCCAAACATGCTCATCCCCCTGGGAATGCTGTAGGGAGAGGGGAAGGGGATGCTTGGCACCCGGAAAAGTTATCCAGCACTTTAAAAATAGCAGCTAATCCTGAACCCGCGGCTCCGCCGCTCTTCCCGGGAAGCCGTGACGGATTAATGAGGGATGCGGCTGGAAGTGCTGCAGCCATCGCGCTCCCCTGGGCTTCCCAGAGAATTCCAGCACAATCCTGCTGAGCCGGAGCTGGGGGGATGGAGGGGGCTGCTGTGGGGGCTGCTCCGACCCCGGGGAACATCCCGGAGGGATGGAGGCAAGAATCCCTCAGCACTCAGTGCATCCTGCAGCATCTCATGGACATTCCAGAGCATCCCTGGGTGTCCCGAAGCATCCTGCAACAACCTGGGGCATCCTGCAGCATGCCAGGGTATCCCACAGCATCCCTGGAATATCCTGCAGCATCTCAAGGCATCCCGGGGCATCCGACAGCATCCCAGGCTATCCCACAACATCCCTGGAGGATCCTGTGCCAGGATGCTGGGAGAGGCTGGGCCTTCCTGGCCATCAGTGGCAATATAGAAAATAAAACTCTCCAAGGAAAATCTCTTGGAGCAGGGGCCTTTCCAGCCTGAATTCCTGGGATTCCAGCTTTGTCCCCCTTGCTGTGCTGGGAAGGGCACAGGGATCCAGGCTGGCTCCGGGCAAGGATTGCTGTGCCGGGGCAGAGTGCCAGGGATTGATCTCCCAGAGGATTTATGGATTTTGGGAGAAATAGAGGTGATCCGGAGGGAGGGCACAGCCAGTAACTGCGGGAGTGGGACTGGAATGCTGAGGATCTGCTCTAGATCCTGGCGGATCAGCACTGGATCAGCCCCATGGCAGGAATGCTCCCACAGAGAAACTCCTCCCCATCCCATCCCCACCTCACAATTCCACAGCTCCCCTGTCCCCTTGGGGAATTTCAGGACACCTTGGAGCCACACGGCCCTGCACCCCAACATTCACCCCCATCCCTCAGGAATTCTGCCACTCCCAGCCCCCGCCCCGGGAAGGCGTCAGGCTCCGGAGTTTTGCCGGGAGAGAGAAATTTGGGATTAAACCAGCACCTCTATTTGCACATATTTATAGTGCTCCGACGGATCTATTTTAGCTGGAAAGCCGGGATGAGCTCCCTCGGGAGCATCCCTGGAGTCACATTTTAAGGGACTTGGCTTCTCTTTATGGTGCTCATTTGCATTTGATATCCATAAAAAAGGCAGGCGTTGATAAAAGGCGGATATTTATCCTATTCCTGGCTTGGCAGAGGAGGGTTGGGAATGGCACCAGGGAGAAAACCAATCAAAACCAGGGGAAATAAAAGCCAGAAGGTCCTGCCGGGATCGTGGCTGCTGGTCGCTGCCACTGGGATGTTATGGGATGGAATTATTTGGGGGATTAATCCCTGCTTGCACAGAGCAGGGAGGAGCAGGGATCCCCATGGAGCAGGATCATGGAGCAGGGACCTCCAAAGAGGGGAACCAAGGAACAGGGACCCCTGTGGAGCAGGGAATCCCATGGAATAGGGACCAGGACCATGGAGCAGGGACTGCAGCAATGGGAGAGGTGGCAGCCCCCCATCCCATTCCCCATGGATTCCATGGGCACCGTGGTGGGCACTGGGATTCCAGAGTAGTGCCAGCCTCTTGAATCCAGAAGGATTTCAGTCGATCCCAATTCCTCCTCCCAAGCACGTGGGAGTTTCATCACTCCTGACAATTCCCACGTCTCCACGGTCGGGAACGGGGAGCTGCATTTTCCTGGCATTTCCCACTGGCTTTGACAATGGATAAAATCAGACTCCAGGATATTTATAGGCACGAGCACACGGAGAAGGACAGGTTTAGGACACGCTCCACATGGCAGGAGTCAACTTGGGATAGGGCCGGGAATGCTCATGCTCCAGCTGGATCTGGGAAGGGAACGTCCTCTTTGCCCCCAGTGTTTGGGTCCTGGGGGGGTGATGGGGCTGAGGGTCCCTGGCTGGGCTGGCCATGCCCAGGGGTGGTCCTGGATCTGTCAGCATCTGGAGCGCACCCTGGATGCAACGGGAAAAGGCTCTGGGGTGTGGGGGGCTGGAGGGAGGGGGGATCCTGTGGCTCACCCCAGGTTACTGGTCTGACTGGGAGCACCATTCCTGGTCATCCCAGGTCACTGGTTGGACTGGGAGCATCCCTGGGAGTGGGCACAGAGCTCCTCCCCTCCCAGGCCTCCATCCTGGTGCCAGTGTCTGTGTGGGACAGTGACAGGGAGCATTCCCTGGCTCCAGGAACACAGGGATGGACAAAGACTCCCTGTCTCCACCCTCACTGCCCCCAGGATCAGCATTCCCTCTGTGGGAGCTGCCACTCTGCCTTTCCCAGTGTTTGATCCCCGGATCCGATCCCTTTAAACACTGACTGAATTTTTCATAACCGAGTTGTGAACGATCCCTGCTCAGGGTCACCCGGCAAACCCGGTTATTGCCATGGAAACAGGAGCCAGGGACGAGCCCCCCCAGCCAGGGATCCGGAGGCTCAAGGAGCTGCCGCTTTCAACAGGAACAGGGACCCCCATCCCGGTCACCCTCTGCCTGCTGAGAAGGCAGCTCATGGAAATGCCTGGGATTCAGGATGCTTACCCTCATTCCCATTCTCATTCCATCCTCATCCTCAATCCTCATCCCCATTCTCATCCTAATCCTCATTCTCATCCTCACCCCAACTTCATTTCATCCTCATCCACATCCCCATTCTCATCATAATCCTCATTCTCATCCTCACCCCTATCCCCATCCTAATCCTCATCCCATCCTCATCCTCACCCCAACTTCATCTCATCCTCATCCACATCCCCATTCTCATCCTAATCCTCATCTTCATTCACGTCCACATCCCCATCCCCACCCCCATTCCCATCCTGGAGTTCCCCACCTTCTCCCAGATTTGGGGTTTCCCAGCCACTCCCCAGTTTGGGATTCCCCCCCTGCCAGCAAGTTTTTTGGGTGGGATCATCCTTCCCAATCCCAACCTCAACTCCCCCCTCCCAACCCAGCTCCAGCGCTAACTGGGGGGGGTGCTGGAGCCCCCTCTCCGGGGGGATCCCGCTGTGCCGTGGGCGTTCCCGGCGGATCCGGGGCTCACCCGCGAGCAGGAAGGTGATGAGGCAGGTTTCCTTTGGCATGAAGAGCTTGAGGCGGGAGCCACTGAACACGTATTCCACCACGGCCTCGGAGCGGCCGGCGCGCTGCAGGAACGGCAGGAACTGCTTCGCCTTCTGCGTGTCCTGAGGAGGGGATCCAAGTTTTCCCAGTTGGGATGGGCCGTGCGCCCCAAAACACACCCCAAAACACATCCACGGGCAGGTTGGATCCTGTCCCATCCCTCCCCTCCATCACAGAGCATCCCATGACTCCCCTTTCCCAGGATATCCCCCCCCACTCACACCATCCCAGCAGCAAATTGCTGCACACAAATCCTTATTAATTAAGGAAAACTTCACGAGCTCTCAGGGCTGGTGGGGGGTGTCAGGGTCCCCACATTCCCTCAGCAGAACCGAGGGATCCCAGATTCCCACTGGTATTCCAGTGTCAGCTCCAGCCATGTGGTTCCCAGGCCACAAAGCTCCATGAGGCAACTCCCAGTTTATTTACTCAAGGAAGAAATGGAAAAAAAACCCCAGCAGCTCCCAAAATCAAAGGCTCCAGGTGGGTTTTCATCCCGTTTTATCCTGGCTCCCCTGGCAGATTGCTGCCTGTGGAATTCCTCCCCATCCCCCCCATCCCGTGTGCCGAAGGGGATCCCTACCCCGGAGATGTCGGCCACCCGGTGAATCGGCACTTCCTTCTTGCTGTGCAGCCCCTTCCCATTCTTGATAGCCCTGGAAAACGGAGCACCGAGTCAGCCCCTGCCAGAGTAACCCCTGTGCCCACCCGGGAGACCCCGGACATGGCAGCTGGATAATCCCAGCCACGGGAATAAGGTCCTCCCAGGGTAACATGGAGGCCGTGAGGAGCTTCAGTGAGGGAATGTTGTACATGGAGGGCACTGAAGGGATGGAAAACCCAGTGGGATGCTGGAACTGGTGCCAGGCCTGGATCTGGTGCTGGACCCAGACCTGATGCTCATGCCAGTGCAGGGATGTGGGCGCTGGGATATGCCCTTGGGATGAGCTCCATGTCCCCACACTGAGCATCCCCTCCCACCACAGGGTTTGGCACAGCAGGATGGGAAAGGTGAGAGTGTGCCAGGCTGCTGGAGGAGCCCGTGGCACAGGCACTGGGATGCAGTGCAGTCTGGGAGGTGATTCCAGGCTCCACTGAAGAGCTGGGAATGTTAAATGGATCACTCCAACTGCTCCGAGCCCTGCTCCACTGGGAGATCCGGGCCTTGTACCCCAAACTCATCCCCAAATCTCCCACTCCCCTCCATCCCTGGAGCCTCTGGCCCCTCTGCCCAGTGCCGGCATGACCACGGAGCTGGGATGTGCCAGGGATTCTGGCAGGGACGAGCCACCTCCACCATCAGCCCCACACCAGGAGCCAGTGGGAGCATCCAGCCCCTCCATGGAGGGGACATCCAGGCTCCAACTCCCCCAGCACCCGGAGTGCTGCTCCAGGCTCCGTGTGCCACATCCCAGCCCGGCTATCCCAGTGCCCGGCTGGAATCTCGCCCACATCGCAGCACTCCGAGATGCTGATTTCCTGCCAGGCCTCCCAAAAGGCACATCCCAGGAATGAGCCTCCGAGCAATCTGTGGCCGCCCACCCCACGGACACGGAGCTGGGGGGGAACGGGAGCGGGAGAGCCCGTTTATTCCGGATTGATCCGCCTTTTCCCTCAGAAGCGAGAGTCTCGCCCGGGAACGCGCCTCAGCCCCCTCCAAGCTGCTCTTCCCGGCTCTCGGCATCGTGCCGGGATCTGCTGCCAAAGAGGAGCTGAGATCCCACATCCCGCTGGGCTCGGCTGTGCCGGTGCCGCCTCCGGAGCCTCCGGATCCAGCCGAGCCAGAGAGGGAAGGGTGTCCATCGGCACTCTGATGTGCCACCGAGGAGGATGGGCTGAGGGACGGGGACACAGGGACACACAGGGATGTGGGAACACAGGGACACACAAGGATATGTGGGTACAGGGGGTGCTCCCAGCACTGGGATTGTCCCCGTGGAGCAGCGAGGGCTGGGAACAGTGATCCCTGTGGAGAGGAGGTGGGATGTAGGAGGGGCTGGGATCACCTCTGCAGGGAGCTGGGAACAGCTGGAGCAGTGTCCCTGCGCCAGGAACGGCTGAGGACAGACAGATGGACAGGGCATGGCCAGGAGGGGACATGGGGACATGACAGGGGGACATGGAGTAGCTCTGCCCCTCCACAGAGACCCCCCAAAAGGCACCAGGGCCCCCCCAAATCCGTGGGTGTGAAGGTTGTTCCAGGTGGGACACAGGGCAGGGATCGCCCAGAGTCCTGGGGACAGACAGATGGACAGGACAGTGGGGACACAGAGCAGCTCTGCCCCTCCCAGAGACCCCAGAAGTCATCAGGGTTAGGGTCAGGGAGGGTTCTCCCCCTAAATCCAGGGGGAAAAGGATGTTCCAGCCAGGTGGGCCATGGGGCAGGGAGGCCACTCTGAGCTGTGGGGACAGACAGACGGAGAGGGACATGACCAGGAGGGGACACGGTGAGCTCTGTGTGGGACAGGGGGACATGGAGCAGCTCTGCCTCTCCCAGAGACCCCAAAAGTCATCAGGGCCCCCAAAACCAGGGAAGGGGGATGAAGGATGTCCCCCCCAGCCAGGTGGGACACAGGGCAGGGACATCACCCCGAGCTGCGGGGACAGACAGACGGGCAGTGACACGGCCAGGAGGGGACAGGGGGGCATGGGGCATGACAGGGGGCACGGGACACGACAAGGGGGCATGGGGCATGACAGGGGGCACGGGACACGACAAGGGGGCATGGGGCATGACAGGGGGGCACGGAGCAGCTCTGCCCCCCAGAGAGCCCCCACTCACCGGGCCTCGGCCGCCAGCAGCTCATCGTAGTGTGCCGAGCGCTGGTCGTCGTCCTGCCGGTACCGCAGCACCGTGGCCAGGCCTTTGCTCACCAGGGCCTCGGCGATGTTGCTGTGGGGGCACAGTCAGGGGGCTCAGCACCACCCGGGGGGGCACAGCCACCCCCACAGCC
>VXBX01004676.1:0-16110 GCA_013400415.1 Scytalopus superciliaris | reverse complement strand
TCCCCCTCGCCTGCGTCCCAGAGGCCTGCCGGGGGCCAGGCTGGGAACGGGGGTGGGAATCAGGAGTCTGGGGGCCATGTACTGGGAAAACCTCCTTGGGAATGTGACACGAATCACGGTGGGATGAGAGGATGCAGAAGGCACAGCGGGGGCAGCAGGACCCCCGGGGGGGCAGATCCAGGGACACGTTTTCCCTCTGGAGCAGCAATTTCCCTCCCAGGGCCGGTGTGTGGCTCATTCCAGCCTCCCCACACATCCTGCTGCAGGGAGGGGGATTTCCTGGGAATGGCAAACACAAGTCAGCTTCACTGAGCTCTTCCCTAGCCCCCTTCAGCTCTGCATCCTCCCATCATCCCTCCTGGGAAAGGCTGGGATGTGGTACAGGGATGCTCCACAGCAGCTCCCATGGAGCCTCCAGCGCCTCCAGCATTGCCGAGAGCGGAGCCGGAGGATCCCGGGGTTCCCAGTTCCCTCCTGCCTCCGGCTCTGGGAACAGCCAGAGGGGCCACGGAGCCCCCGAGCTGAGCCCCGGGGCAGGATCGACCTTCCTGCGTGGGATAACCATGAGAGTGCTGGGCTGGGGAGCGTCAGGAGGAGGGAGAGAGATGCAGGGAGAGGAAACATCCCTGAATTTCGGATCATTACACGGGGAATAATCCCATTTGCCTGTTCCCCCTCCCCTGCTGTCAGGGAGCCAGCCCAGCCCACTGCAGCCCCCCCCTGCTCCGCTGCAGCCGCACGCGCCGCTTATTCCGAGCACAGGCGGGAAAACATCTCTCCCAGTTGGGCTCTGAGCAGCCAAATCCTCCCCAACAGCCAAATCCTCCCCAATTCCACCCGTGGAAGCAGCGGATGATGCAGCCCGTTCCCATGACTCTCTGGAGCCGGAGCCCTGCAAAGCCACCCCAGCACCGGCACATTCCAAGGCACAGGATCCCGGCTCCCGGCACGGCACAGCCTCCCAGGGATGAATCCCCTCTGCCACCATCTCCAGCTGCACCAGAAAGGGGGATCTTCCCCAAAAATCCCTCTCGAGCAGCCATGCCGGGCTCTCCCAGAGCTTCCGAGCTCCAGTAACACACCAGAAAAATTGCCCATCATTCCAAAAATCTGCCAAACTCTGCCAAAGCCTCCCCTGCTCCTCTGGGAAGAGGGATGATGTTCCCAGGGAAAATGTTTTTCCTGGTCCAACACATCCCTTTGTTTTTCCCAGGTCTGACCTCTGGGAGCACGGCTGTTGGTAACCCTGAAAGGAGCATCCCAGGAAGCATCCCTCAAGGCCTCCCTGGAAGCACCCCTGGAAGCATCCCGGGAATCATCCTGGCACCTCTAAGGGGACCAGACACAGGTGGATGCACTCGAAAACCACCAGGAAACCCCCAGCTGCTGCTGTCCAGGTCTGCTGGCGCTGATGCTGGGCTGATTGGACTGTGGATGAGTGGCATTCCCGGCTGGAATCAGCCTTCCCGAGAGGGAAGGGATGGGGATGGGACACAGGGATGTGATGTAGGGATGGGGTATGGGATGGGACAGAGGGATGGAACACAGGGATGGGGATCGGGCCCAGGGGTGGAATATGGGGATGGGACACAGTGGTGGGACACAGGGAAGGGACACAGGGATGGGATATGGGCATGGGACACAGGGATGGGGATGGGACACAGCAATGGGACACAGGGAGGGGACACAGGGATGGGACACAAGGATGGGGATGAGACACAGGGATGGGATACAGGGAAGGGACACAGGGAAGGGACACATCTGTCACCACGGGCTCCTGGCCCCCCCTCCAGCCCCCCTGAGCAGCCGGCAGGGACGGGGCGGCATCACTTCCATGCAGAGGGGACATTTATCCCGGAGCTCTGCGATGGCAGCTCCCTCCATGCGAGCGATTAATCCCCCAGTTAATTAGGGAAGAGCCCTGATCCATCGCCCGCGCCGCGGTAATTATCCGGAGCCGCTCGCCGGCGGAGCGCGATCGATGTGTGGAGGATCCGGCCCTTCCCGCCACGCTCCACGGATTTATTCCACAAATCCATAGTGGCCCCGGCAGCCCAGCGGGGCCGCGGCCTCGGGATCATCCCCTGCCACCGGGCAAATTCCACAGCACTGGGAAGGACGTGGTGGAGCTCAGAGAGGCACCGGCACGAGAGCCAAAAGCCCCAAACCTGCCCTTTAGGTGCTGTAAAAAATACCAGCCTGGAAAATTCCCGTTGCTTGGATGAAAGGGCGAGAGGGAAAATGTGTTATATTCCGTCTCTTCCCAGGGACAGGGAATCCAGAGGTGGCTTCTGACACCCCAGCTCCTCTCCCAGCATGGACAGAAGGAGAAGGGGCCACGGCAGACACAACAGGGATATTTCCTCCTCATCCTTCCCTCGGTGCTTTCTCCAGAGGGAATTATTTTGGGAAGCAAAGGCAGGGGATTATTTTCACTGCAGGCCCAGGGGATGCCATCAGCTCCCCAGAACAGGGCAGGAACCCAGGGCAGCCAAATCTCTCTGGAACCCCAGGGACCCCCTGAACTGCCAGGAACCCCGGGCAGGCTGGGCTGCCAGAATCCCGGGGCTTCCCAGTGTCCCAGGGCTCCCCAGCTCGTCCCCCAAAGCCCCCAGTGCTGGAACTGTGCCACAGGCAGCGCTCCCAGGGCTCTCAGTGGACCTCTCCACCAGCAGCCACTGCTCTGGTGTCAGGGTGCCAGGGTGGGATTAGAGTGGGAAAAGCAGGATTTTCCAGCAGGATCTGTGCTGGCAGTGAAGGCAAGGATGAAGGAAAAGCGCCCTGGGCTTGGTGCTGCTGTTTTGGGGGGATCACCGAACCCTGAGCAGCCACTCTGGGGACAGGGACAGTGATAGGAGGGGTGGACAGCAAACCCTGTTCCAACAGGGCTTGCCCCAGTGACGGTGGCTAGAGGAAAACTGGCACCAGTAACCGCAGGGCGACTCAAACTGGGACCACACCGAGGTGCCAGAACCCTCCAGAACCACCTAAAATTCCATTCCAGGCCCCAGTGCTCCCATCACAAATCCCACCAACACCCCAACATCCCCTTCTGACTCAAAGAAGCACCAGATTTCCCACTGAAAGGTCTCACAAGCTGCTGTTTTCCCCTTTCCCTGTTTTTTTCGGAATGCCCAGGCGGGGCTCTGAGCTGGAAAGATGCAATTAGGCACCGAAACAGCCCTCGCCGAGCAGCAGAGACGGCCTCGCTACGAAGGGAATTGATTTTATTTGACCATTTTATGAGCATTGGAAAATTGCATCCGGAGCGTGCACTCCGGTACTTAATCCATTCCTCATTCCCTGAATTGCTCCAAATCAGCCCAGGAAAACATGCCGGGGAAACAGAAGGAGGAGCCACGTGGCATTCCTGGGAAATGGGGACTGCAGCCCTTCAAAGGGTGATCCAGATTTGGGTGCACCCCGGAATTCCCTGTGGAGAGCCTCGGGGCTGTCCACAGGGGCCTGTATGGCACCAGCAGCACCAGCGGGTCCTGGACCCTCACGGGTACCCCCAGAGTCACCACTGGCCTCATCCCCTTGTCCCCTCTCTTGTCCCCTTGTCCCCTCATCCCCTTGCCCCCTCTCCTGTCCCCTTGTCCCCTCATCCCCTTGTCGTTCCCCCCGCCCCGTACCTTCTTCCCGATGAGCTTCTTGCGCAGGAATTCCCGGGCCTCGAACATGTAGGGAATGTCATAGAGGGGCCTCAGCTTCCTGTTCTTGTCCTGCACAGGGAGAAGAGAAGGGGGACACAGGTCAGGGGAGTTCCCCAAAACCCCCCCGGGATCAGCATCATTTCCTCCACCCCGTCCCACAGGTGCCCACCCGCTCCCACACGCCAGTTTGGGCTCCCCAAGCTCTGCTGAACCCCGAGGGGGATCCCGGGATAACCCCAGCATTCCCCCAGGAGGATGTGGCAGCAGCCTCGTGGTGCCAGGCTGGGCTTCCCCACGTGGCAGTTCTGTGAGGGGAAGGGATGATGGGAAATTTGGGGTGGGGGTGGCCAAGGGGGGATAAATCACCCTCTTGGGGTGCCTGGCCCGTGCTCGAGGGTGTCCGACCGAGGGCAAATCCCTGCAGAGGATGAGCCAAAAGGGGAGCTTTCCAACAGAAATGGCAGTGGGGATTCGACCCAATGTAATCCAACCCAACCCAGTCCAACCCAATCCAATGCAATCCAATGCAATCCAATGCAATCCAACTCAACCCAACCCAATCCAATCCAATCCAATCCAACTCAACCCGACCTCACCCAACTCAACCCAATCCAATCCAATCCAATCCAATCCAATCCAATCCAATCCAATCCAATCCAATCCAATCCAACTCAACACAATCCAACCCAACAAAACCCTGGGATCTTCCCAGCCCACACTGGTGGAGGACAGCCCGGGCACACAGCTCCGCCCACCGGCACAGCCCTCCGCAGATTTCCCCCGAGGTGGGGAGGAAAACATGGAAAAGAGGGAGAACAGGCAAAAGCAGCCGGAAATGGAGGAGAAGAGTCCGACGGGAGAGGGAGTGAGTGCATAAAGATGCCGGCACTCAGCTCCTCCCTAATGAATGAGGCTTTGATAGAGTTTATTGTCCTTGACGCTGTTCATTCCCAGGCTGCTCCTTGGAGACGTTCCCTTCTCTGCCTGCATCACCATGGCCCGGCCAGCACTGGGGATGGGAATGGGCCGGATCCTGCCAGGAGATCCCCAGGGACCCACACCCAGCACCAACCCCAGCCCGGAGGAGTCTCCTGAGGTGTGCAAGGGCTGAAAATCCCTCCATAGGCAGGTGAGGGCAGGGCCCTATTCTGGCAGGATGTGGGACCAGCAGAGACGGGATATCCCCTGGAAATAGGAGGTTCCACACTTGCTGGGCACCAGCTGTGGCACAGAAAAGCTCCCTGGCATCCCACATGAGGGGCACGGAGCTGTGGCGGGCAGCTGGGACGCGGTGCCAGCTCTGCTGGCCCCAGAGTCGGTTCTCCAGAAGGGAGAGAGCTTTTCCCTGGCCCCATATAAGATTAAGCCCCGGCTGGGGACACGCGGATGGCACAGCTGGTGGGTGGCCAGCAGGAAGCTCTGGCACGGCTCGGGAATGTGTTGCTGCCGTCGGGAAGGCCGGCACTGCCGCTCTGCTCCCCAGCGAGGCACTCGGGGATGGAGGCGACTCCGTAATTCAGCCAGTGCCAGAAATATTCCCGGCGCCGTGCCAGGGCTGGAGCCGAGCCACTTGATAAATCCTGCGGTGCCGGGGGGTCCGAGCGGGGCTGCCGGGGGGGCTTCCCGCTCCTCCCGCAGCATCTCCCCCAGGATGTGCCCCCGGGGTGGCACCGCTGCCACATGGAGCTGCCCCCATTCCAGGGCATCCAGGGCAGCGGGATGAGCAACTCCTCATTCCACAGCTCAGCACTGCGCCATGGAACCCACCGCCACTGCTCCATGGAAAAACCACCGCACAGGGATGGAGGATTAAGCCAAGGGGATGAGACACAGGATGGGCTCAGCCCTGTGACACTGGGCGTGTGGGTGCTCCCCACTTCAGCACCTGCTGTCCCCCAAGGCACATCCCAGGCATTGCTCCAGCCCCCGGAGCAGCAGGAGCTTGGCTGGGCAGGCTGAGCTGAGCACGGAGGAGCTGCTGTGGCACCCACCAGCCCCAGTGGAGCACACCAGCCCCCCTTCCCACACTGCCAGCCCCTCTTTCTGGACTGCCAGCCCTGCTGGTTCCTGCCCTCAGGCTCCTGGAGTATCCCTGGTCCCCAAATCCTCCGGGTGACTCCTGGACTGTTCCCTCCACTGGCCATGGTGGGATTCACCGGGATCCGGGCAATGAGACTCTCCCCACCTCGCCAAGGTCGCGGCGAAGCTCCGTGACACTGAGCGCTGCCCTGGGAGGCAAAGCCCTGTGCAAACACTAATTAATCCTCACTAACGAACTCCAAATTTATGGCTTATTTAAGTGTCTGTCTGGTACAGGCAGTTAAATCCCTAATCCCATCCCGCCGGAGCGTGGGAACAGGGACGGCAAAGCCCTGGGTGGCCCCGGCACCACCCGGCAGCACCGGGGGCTCTGGTGCTGGTGAAGTCCTGGAGGAGCCCTGGAGGTGGGGGCTGAGCCCTCACCAGAACTGCATGGGAGCATCTCATGGGTCTGCAGCCACGTGGTTCCACCCCAAAGAGGGTACCACCCCAAAACAGGGCCCACTGGCACAGACAACCCTGTGCCATCCCTGTGCCACACCAGGACCCACAGCAGCACTACACTGGCCCCACATGTGCCAGGACAGGGGGGCTGAATCCTCACCAAAGCTACTTTGGAGCATCTCATGGGTCTGCAGCCATGTGGGACCACCCAAAATGGGGCCACCAGCACAGAGACACCTGGCACCAGCACCATTCCCATCCCCATCCCCATGCCATGCCAGTCCCAGGGTCACACCACGCCAGCCCTGGATGCACCGTGGTAGCAGTGGCTGCACCCTCACAATGTGCTGCTGCTTCCAAATGCCAGCCCTTGGGGAAGTCTCAGCCTGGGCTGAATTCTCAGCTGGGCTGTGCCAGGAACAGGTAATGGGAACGTTTCATTGCCTGATCCGCCTCTCCCTTCCCGTCAGCCCCATTAAATCCCGCTCTGGTGGCCCATCAAACAACATGGAAGCGGTGGCCGAGGGCTCTGGGAAGCTGTTCAGGAACTCGGACACAGGAGGTTTTACAAATAAACATTGGAAATCAATGGAACAGCGGGATGTTAACGAAATTCCATGACTGGCGAACACCGGCGATTACCGGCACAGAGAAAGACTTTGCTGGGTTTAAACCATTTTTCAAGGCAAGAGCTCGACTGAAGTAACGTCCTTCTGAGGCTCCTTGGAAGTTGTGGCTGCCCCAAAAACCTGGAATATTCAAGGGCAGGTTGGACATGGCTTGGAAGCAGCTGGTCTAGTGGAACCCCATGGCAGGGGATGGCACTGGGGGGGTTTCAAAGGTCCCTTCCAACCCAACCCATTCTGGGATTCCATGATTCAATGAAATGCTGGTCCCGGCTCTCCCCAGCTCCTGGAGAGAGTCATCAGCCATTCAAAAATTAATTAAAACCAAGGATCTCATTTAATTAAAGGTGTGCAGCGAGGAAGTCGTTCTATTAGTGAGAAAGTCAACGCGTGGAGCTTCATCTTCAGGGAGCTGCTGGAGCAGGGGGGGGACCTGCTCACCTCGATCCCTGAACATGGAGACAGGGATTTCAACCCCAGAACTGATGGGAACATGTGGTTTTCTCACAGGCTGGGGAACCTGGGGCAAGAAACCAGCTTTTTGGTTAAAAGGAGGGCTGGAACATCTCAAAAGGGGGACAGTGAGCAGCGGGTGCTGGCAGTCCCCCAAACTCCCTCCTCCTGAAATAAACCCCACATGGCTTTGAACACCCAACAAGGACGACAGAATTCCAGCTCTCCTGTCAAATTAACATCCTTACATCAGGCGGGGGCTAATTAAAGTCTATTTTCAGGGAAGCAGCAGCTCGTATCCGCCACAAAGGATTCCGTGGGGGATTGAGCATGGAGTGCTCCTGGCTGCCGGGGGGTCCTGCCCCCAGAGCCTTCCTGAGGGGTGATGATGGATGCAGGCACATCTGGGGCAGCTGGAAATGCTCCAGCACCAGGGTTGGCAAACCCAGCTCTCACATTCCGGGGCTCCCCAAGGGCTCAGCAGCCCCCAAGGTTCCCCCAGGATGGGGGGAACCTGCCCCACGCAGCTCATTCCAGGGCAGAGCCAAGCTCTGGGGGAAGGATCCAACCTGGAGCAAAAGGGGTTCCCAGGATACCTTGGGGTCCCAGGCTCCTGCTCCCGGGAGTGTGAAGAGAAAGGAGGGGAGTGGAGATGGGTCATCAGTGGTAACACCCCACGGTTCATCCTTGGCTAAACTTGCCACGCTTGGCTTGCCAGGGAATGTGCTGGGTGGGAAATCCATCCTGGAGATCCATCCCGGAGGCCGGCAAGGCAGTGACAGGGAACAGGCAGCTGGTGGAACATCCCACCAATCCCAGAGCACTCTCTGGCTCACAGAGCAGGGGGAGGTGGCCCAACACCCTGGGGATCAGCCAGAGCTCCCAGCTCCCCGTGCACAGGATTTTGGGGGTCCTTCCAAGAATCCCGGATGCCAACACTCCTGGGGGGACCCCAGAGGAGCCAAGGGGACCCACAGCCTGGTGGCACTGTGGGATGGCAGGTGGGGAGAGCCCCCCCCTCCCTGTCAGCGCAATTAGGGAAGCTCATTATTTGTAAAGCAATTAGCAGAGCTAATCAACTCCCAGCGACACGGGCGGAATGAGCAGGGGGGGAGGGAGAGGGGGAGATGCCAGATGCCACTGCCAGCACCGGGAGTGGGGCTGGCACTGCAGATGGGGGCACAGCAGCCCCCCAGGGATCCACAGGGTGGGGAGACCTGCCCCATTCAGGGGCCTTTTCAGGGACACAACAGCCCCCAGGGGACCACATGGTGGGGAGACCTGCCCCATTCAGGGGCCTTTTCAGGGACACAACAGCCCCCAGGGGACCACATGGTGGGGAGACCTGCCCCATTCAGGGGCTGCATAGCTCATGCCAGGGCAGAGCCAAGCTCTGGGGCAAGGATCTGATCCAGAGCAAGAGAGGCTCCCAGGATACCCTGGAGTCCCAGGCTCCTGCTCCCGGGAGCATGAAGGGAGAGGAGGGAAAGTGAGATGGTTCATTAGTGGTGTCACCCCACGGTTCATCCTCGGCTGAACTCACCACGCTCGGCTCGCCAGGGAACGTGCCGGGTGGGAAATCCACCCCAGAGATCCATCCCGGAGGCCGGCAAGGCAGTGACAGGGAACAGGCAGCTGGTGGAACACGCACACCACGAGCAGCGAACAGCAGGAGCATTTGGGGACCGGCTTTTCCACATCAAAGCCCGCGGAGCGCGGGGAAGCTCAGCTCAGGACCCGGCACTGCGTGGGTGGAGATGCTCCAACAGCTCCTTCCCGGGCTCCCAGGAGCCGGGGGGAGATGCAGCAAGCACGGGGATGGCACTGGGAGCAGCAACAGCCCCAGGGAAGTGGCAGCCCTGAGGAGTGCAGGGATGTGCGGGGGGGACGAGGGAGAGGGGCTCCCGGTGACATTCACTGCGGCTTCGGTGGCCCTGAGCAGGTGCTTGTTCTGGAAGTGGAGCGTGAAGTGGGCACTTATCCAGCCTCTCCTGCCTTTCCTGCTCTCCAGCCTCTCCTGCTCTCCAGCCTCTCCTGCTCCCGTTCCCTCGGTGCCCCATTCAGAGCTGGCACTCGACACCGCGGCACTCGAGGGACAAGTGTGGGGTGGCCACGGCAGCACTGGAGGGTTTTCAATGGCACTGAGGGGCAGAGAGCATGGCCAGGGACCGTGGGAGAGGGCCTGAGAGCTGGCTGGGAGAAGGGCAGCAAGGCCTGAGAATCATGGAATTAACTGAGCTGGGAAAAGCCCTCTGAGCTCATCGAGTCCAGCCCTTCCCTCAGCACTGCCAAGGCCACCTCTGACCCATGTCCCCAAGTGCCACATCCACACAGCTTTGAAATCCCTCCAGGGATGGGGACTCCATGACTGCCCTGGGCAGCTGTGCCAGGGCTGGGCAAGCNTGGCCTCTTGCCCCCCTGCCCACCCCTGGGCTCGTGTCCAGCCCCTGTCACTGCACCCCCAGGGCCTTTCCCAGCTTTCCAGCCCCTCTGCCCAGCCTGGAGCATCCCATGGGGATGGGGTGATCCGAGGGCAGGACCCAACACTTCCTGAAATTCCAGAATGGTTTGGGTTAGAAGGGATCTCAAAGCCCACCCAGTGGCACCCCCTGCCATGGGCAGGGACACCTCCCACTATCCCAGGGTGCTCCAAGCCCCGTCCAACCAGGACACTTGGACACTTCCAGGGATCCAGGGGCAGCCACAGCTTCTCCTGTGCCTTTGTTACCAAACAGAGCCTTTCATTGCAATTTGACCACAACTTCATTGCAATTTAACACAATTTTTCCCAAGCACATGGAGTCTCACAGGAGGGCTCAGCCCAGCCCTGCTTGGCACCAGCACTGTGACCCCGGCGGGGGGACCCAGAGGTGCCCCCACCCCCAGCACCCACTGGCACTGCAGGAATGGGGCCATTCCCTGGGGACTGAGAATCGGGCACGGGGCGGTGACTCCAGGGCCAACCCTACTCCTTTCCAAACACAGCCACCCACGGCAGCTGCTCCGAGTCCTTCCCACTCTGCCAAAGCCCCTCTCCTGCCCCTCCTGCAGCAGCTCCCTGGGAGTGGAGGGGCTGGGCACACCCGGAGCCAGCTCGGCGAGGCCAGGCACAGCCAGGCCCTGTGCCCAGCCCAGCCCCAGTGACCGGCACAGGGCAGCGAAGGCTCCGCTCCATCCCCACCCTCAGCATCCTCTCCAGGGAGCCACGTACGGCACGGAGCGAGCTGTCCCCATCCTCCAGCCCCCTTCCCCAGAGCAGCCCCGAGAGCCGCCGGGAGGGGCAAAGGCTGTTCCAGCCCAGCGCTGTCTTTTCCTGTCTCATCCCGCATCCATCCCCCGCCTCCCTCATCGCCGCCGACACAGCCCCAGCCCAGCCCCGCTATTGATGGTGCTGCCGGCGCTGCCGCTCCGGTCTCCTCCCCAGGGCACCGGGAACGGCTCCCGAGCCTCCCGGTGACCATCAATCTCCATCGAGCCCGAAGGCGCCGATTAATCACAGACAGAACAGCCCTAATTTAAACCTTCTGCCACGTGCTGCCGGCTCTGCTCCCTCTGCCAGCCCCTTTCCCTGCGGGAGAGCGGCAGGACCTGGAGCCGTGGGGATGGGGGGCACCCTGCAATGGGCTCGGGGTGTCCGGGATACTCCCAGCCATGAGGAACAGCAGGAATTGCAGCTGTGGGGGTGGGGAGCATCCTCCAGCGGGCTCGGGATGTCCGGGATGCTCCATCCCATGAGGAATGGAGTGGAGAAGTGGCAGCACCTGGAAGGTGGTGGCGAGGTGTCCCCAAAAATAGAGTCCCACCGAGTCATGGGCATCCCCAAGGGATCACTACCCTGGGGCTAATTGGATCCTAAAGGAGGAAAGGGAAGGTTTTGAGGAAAACCCCCCTGGATGCACCAGCCACTGTAGGAGCTGGGAGGCCTTTGCAGAAGCAGAAATTGGGTGGATTTCACCCCAAACCCTCCCTCCAGAAAACCACCCCTGCCACAGGGGAGACACCAGGGGTCCTGCTCCAGAGCAGTGGGACTCCCAGGGACACAGGAGCCCCTTGGATGCCAGAGGCACATTCCAGCACAGCCCGACCCCAGTACCACAGGACAACGTGCCAAGCACGGTCACCTTGAGGCTCCTCTCGCCTGAGGGAGCAGCAGATGAAGCAAGAGACAGCGTTTTCCGCAGGAATTCCACGCCTGCATTAGTGCTTTCCACTCGGCACGTGCTGCTCTGGGCCCGCAGTGGGTCCCCAGCCCCATCTCTCCAGCATTTCTGCATCCCAGAGGCAGCCAGAACGTGCCGACACGGAAAAAGCACATCCCAGCACAAGCTCAGCAGCCAATGCTGCAGCATCCTGGGACAAACAGCATGTGTAACATCAGGTCACCCTCACCCGCACCAGGAAAACATCCCTGCTCCCTCTTTGGGATCCAAACCGAGCCAAGGCAAACCCACCAGAACGAGAGTGTCCGCATTCCCGATCCTGCCATTCCCAGCACCTCGAACTCCTCAAAAACAGGGACCCATTTTGGTCGTGGCCCATAATTCCCTGACGGCTCCGCACCAGGAATTTGCCCCTGATGCCCAAGGATGGAGTTCTACGGAGCGGGAATGTCCCATGCCCGGGCGGAGGCAGCTCTGTGCCCTCCCTGCCCTCGCTGCATCGCTGCTCCCGAGCCCATTAGGCAGCTTAAATTAATAAAGTTGTTTGTCTTGTCAGCATGTGCTTCACACTGAACGAGCATCCTCTGGGGAGACGCTTCCCGCGGCACAGGATGAGCCGGATCCTGCCCGGGATGAGCCGGATCCTGCTCAGGATGAGCCAGATCCTGCCCGGGATGAGCCGGATCCTGCTCAGGATGAGCCAGATCCTGCCTGGGATGAGCCGGATCCGCCGATGGCACTGCCCCATGGCAGTATCCCAGTGCTGCCAACGGCCCCAGAGTCCTGCTCCTGCCAACCCTCCTCATCCCCAGGGATGGAGCTCAACGCCCTCAACATTCCAGCTGGGAGACCCCAGCGTAGGGGCAGCAGACCCAACGGACAGCATTTGCACACCCATCACCATCACAGACAGGGATGAAGGAGCACAAAGCCCTCGGCCCTGGAAGCCTCCGCTGCTCTGATCCGCCGGGAAATGGGACAGAAACGCCGCAGGACAAATGGAAAGGGCCAGGAACGATGGATGTGACGGCACGGAAATAACGGCGACGCTGCAGACGCTGCCTCAGCACAAAGTATCAGCAGACTATAAATAATAAAGTTATAAATTATAGAATCATGGATCACGGAACGGTTTGGATGGAAAGGGACCTTCAAGCTCATGTCATTCCGCCCCCTGCCATGGGCAGGGACACCTTCCATAGCCCAGGTTGCTCCAAGCCCCATCCAGCCTGCCCTTGGACACTCCCAGGGATCCAGGGGCAGCCACAGCTTCTCTGGGCACCCTCACCCTGGCAGGGGATGGCACTGGGTGGGCTTTAAGGTCCCTCCCAGCCCAACACAACCCGTTCCACGATTCCATGACTATGACCAGAATGGGTTCCCCACAGAACCTCCTCCTTCCCTGAGCCCCCCAATCCCTGGTACCCCCAGAGTCAGTGCCAAGGGTGGCTGCTGAGCCCAGCTCATCCCAGGGATTCGGGAGGTGATCCCAGTACTGGCTGTGCCAAGGCGGGATTAAGATAATTCGGAATTAGGATAACTCGGAATCACGAGGCTTTCAGACCAATGGCTGCTTAAGTCTTTAGCCCCTTGTTTGATTAAATTAAACGCTCGGGCTAATTACAGGCATCCCTCAGATATCTCCTCTCCTCTCCCAACCACGGGAGCCTGGTGCCAGCAGACACAACATTCCTCACTCCAGTTCCACGGGCAGGACCCTCCGGGATGGATCAGTGACTACAAATCACCTCCTTCACCACAGGATTACCCTTTCCAAGGAAAAGCTTGGCTTAAATCCATCAAGATCCGGAGAAAAGCAACGTCAAAGCCATTGAAGTTTGTGGTTTGTCAGTGTTAAAGAGGGATATTGGGGAACGAACAGAGAAGCTGTGCCTGCCCCTGGATCCCTGGGAGTGTCCAAGGCCAGGCTGGACAGGGCTTGGAGCAACCTGGGAGAGTGGAAAGTGTCCCTGCCCATGACAGGAGATGGCACTTTTAATGCCCTTTCCCACCCAAACCATTCCATGATTCTAAGATTCCTGGCTGAGGAAGAATTGGGGAAGAGTTCCTTAATTTGGGTTTTGCTGCTGGAAGGATCCCTCAGTGGGGGGTTTAACCCCACTGGCAGCTCCGTGGCCAAAAAAAAGATCTTTTAGGAGGAAGCAGGGAAGGCAGTGCCCTTTCCAAGGAATTAATCTGGGAACCAGCTGAGCACGGCGCTGCCCATCCATGGGGATTCATTATCCCCCTCCAGGCACTTGGCACGGAGCCCCTCACACCCCCTCCCTGGGGCCGGGAGGCTCCCGCGCCGCTAATGAGGAAATTGAGACGTACAAAAATATCCCTTAATTTCACAAGTCATTTGTGGGTTTTTTTCCTCCTTAATCTTACCCCACCACAACGTTGGAATCCTGTGCTAAACGAGCCTGACTCCCCCCCAAAGCACCGGGAGTTCTGGAAAAGCTGCTGGAATGAATCTTACACCGCTGAGATCCCTAGAAAAGCTGCTGCAGCCCCTCATGGACACGCTGCTCTGTGCCAGAGCTGCACCAGCAGCACCAGTGACCCACTGGGAGCTGACAGCCCCAGCACGGCCAGGAGCATCCCCGGAGCATCCCCGAAGCTGCCAAGGTTTTCCCAGAAAGGCATGGATAAACGGGAGACACGGCCTTGCTGTCACAGCATTCCTCCTCCCACCAGTGGAATTAGTCCTCCCACAGCTTGTGTATCTCCCTCCGGGATGATTTATCCAAAATAATGCAGAAATTACGGATGTAAATTGGGTTTATGCTGAACAGCCACTGGGTTCTGGAAGACAGACCCCACTGGTGGGCACCTGGAACTGGGGCACTGCACCCCAGACATTCCATACTGGGCACTCCATACTGGGCACCTGCAATTGGGGCACTGCACCCTGGGCACTCCATACTGGAGACCTGGAACTGGGGCACTGCATCCCAGACATTCCATACCGGGCACTCCATACTGGACCCCCAGAACCTGCATCCCAAACACTCACTGTTGGCTGGAAGATGGTGTTTTTGGGGGACCCCTGGTCCCATGGGACACCTGAGACCCCCAGTGCTGCCCACGTGTCCCAGAGCCCCCAGAGGTCCCGCTCGGAGCCTCCTACCCCCAGCACTGCTGGCACTGCAGCTCCCGAGGCTCTGTGCTGGAATTCCACACCCAGGGACAGCCAGGGATGAGGGACAGAAGGGACAGGGCAGGTATGGGAGGCTCGGCCTGGAATCCAGCTGGATGAGTGCTGGGATGTGGCACCACGGGCACCGAGCGAGGGCCACATGGATTTTAGTCTCCAGCAGCGTTTTGGCTGATCCGCTCCCAAGGAGCGTGAAAATGGGGTCACTGATCCCAGAACAGGGATGATCCAAACCCTGGCTGCAGGACACTGCGACACCAGGACGTGCTTCTGCCTCCCAAAACCGTCACCGAGGGGACGGGGACAGGGACAAGGACAGGGACAGGCTGTGCTCAGACAGAGCCGGCAGCTGCTGCCACGCTCCTGCCTCGGGCAGCACAGCCATTTCAGGGCTCCGGCAAGAGCCTTCCCCCCCTGCTCCCCGTTATCCTGAATTGCAGAGCATCATGCAGCCCCTGAGGGATGTGGGATGGGGCTGTGGCTCCCCGGACCCCTGTGCCCTGTGCTGGGGTTGCGCAGGAGGGGACACACTCACAGCCCCTTTTGTCCCCACTCCCGGGGGATCCAATTTCCATGGATGCTCCAGCACAGCCCCACAGGGCAGTGGGACCTGGCGTGGGGTCAGGGGGGAGTTCTGAGTGGCAGAATTGGGGAGCAGCTCGGAGCCCAGCCCAGAGCCACCCGGGGAGCCAGAGCTGTACCGGAGCACTCCATGCCCAGCCCGCACGTGACGGAGGAGGAACAACAGCCGGAGAAAACTAGGACAGCACGGCCGGGCCGGGAGCGAGGGAAAGCTTTTAAGGATGGAACTGCCGTCCCTTCTGCAGGGCCTGGGAGAGGGGACATCCTGAGCTGTCACTGTCATCGTCACTGTCACCCCCTGTCCTGCTCACAGGCCACCTCATGAGCCCCTCACCAGGCACGGGGAAACAGCTTTGTGGCAGTGGGTCTGTGGCACAGGCAGGAGGGATCTGGCAGGCAGGCAGGATCCATGGCACAGGCAGGGTCCATGGCACAGGCAGGGTCCATGTCCCACGGGATCTGTGCACAGGCAGGTCCATGGCCCAGAAAGGATCTGAGGTCCAGACAGTGCATGTGATTCCAGGGGGTCTGTGACATGGGCCAGGGCACTTCCAGCACACCCACCCTGTGCCAGGAGGGGACCAGCCCCTCCCCGCCACCAAGCCCTGCAGATTCAGGGCAGCTCCTCCATGGAAAGCTGTTTCCAAGGGTCCCCATGGCTTTGCCCCTTACACCAGGAATTTGGGAGCTGCCGAGGCAGGAGCTGGTTGGGTACAACGTGCCAGCTGGTGACAGCCCTGGACACTCGGGTCACAGCCAGGCACTGGTGCCCGGGGGGAGGGTGGGCTGGGGGCTGCACCACAGGAGCTCCATGCTGGGGTCACACTTTGACCCCTCCACTCTGGGCTGCGGGGACAGGAGCACAGTGATGCTCAATGTCCCCATGGATGGCCCATGCCACCAAAGTCCAGGAACACGTGCTGGGGGAGAAGTGGGTGGGCTGCAGCTACGAGAGAGAGACATTCTCCATCCCTGCAGCCTGGCACCCC
>VXBX01004674.1:209663-225304 GCA_013400415.1 Scytalopus superciliaris | reverse complement strand
AAAGGGGAAAAAGGCCAGCCGAAATCCTACAGCTTGGTGGGGTCCCTGTGCCGCGGGCGGGGGGGCGAGGGGCTGCACGGACAGGCCAGTGAGTGATGCCCGTGGCTGGGGGGGGTCACACGGGGCTGCAGGGCCAGGCAGGAGCTGGGGCAGGAGGCGGCAGCAGCAGCAGGGAGGCTCTGTCGGCCCCAGGGAGGCCCGTTTGGGGGGACAGGGGTGGCCCCCGCACTCCCCGGTCCTGCGTCACTGCCGAGCTCCAGGGAAAG
Source organism: Scytalopus superciliaris (assembly GCA_013400415.1). NCBI lineage: Eukaryota > Metazoa > Chordata > Aves > Passeriformes > Rhinocryptidae > Scytalopus > Scytalopus superciliaris. The sequence continues at coordinate 225,038 of VXBX01004674.1, read as the reverse complement.
GCAGCCCTGCCTTGGCGAGGGGCCCAGGCGAGCCGCGGGCACTGACGCTTGTGCAAGTCAAGTGGAAATACTTTATTAACGCCAATAAATCATGAGAGCGGGAAGTGTTTTCCGGGCACCAGCGCTGGGGACAGAGAGCACAGTCCAGCCCGGAGCTGCAGCGACCCCGGCTCAGCCACCACGTGCCACAGGCACGGGTTCCACAGCGGGCAGGGGCAGCGACACTATTTTTACTCCTGGCAGCACATGATTCCCCAGCTCTCTGCTCGGAGAGCTGCGGCCAAGGAGCTGCTTGCCATGATTTGGAGCTCTCCCTGCTCCAGCTGGCACGTGTGGAATGACAGACAGCGACAGGCCAGGGCAGGCTCCAGCCCCTGGTGGCTTGGAAAGCTCCTTGGGAGAAAAGGAATTTAAAAAAAAATTTAAAAAATCAAGACCAAACCCTGAACAAGGGATTGCAGCAGGGCATCTGCCACTGCTCCCAGGGTAGTGTTCAAGTGTACCTCACAGCCTCTGATTTTTTTATTAATTACAGGAGCTACTTAATGACAGTAACAGCCAACACCAGCACCGGAGAAAACCCAGCCCCTGTCCCTACAGGACAGACTGTGGTTTGTTCATGAAGGGAGTTAAGGTGAAGTTCAGCACACAGAATGCTGGAACAGTCTCACACAGGAAGCAGCCAGTGCTGCAACAGTGGAAACGAGGACAAGTTACTGGAAAATAACAGAATCTGAAGGAAAAAAAGAGGCTGCACAAGCTGCAGTGTCTGTGGAAACAAAGACACCAAAACCTAGGCCCTGCAGCACACTTACTGAGGAGCCACAAACCTCACTGAGGCCTTTTCAGGATCCAGACAACACCACAAAGTCACAAATCTGAGTGAAACACCTTCAGACTGCCCTTCCCCAGCACCTGACTGCCCGAGAGAGAACAGCAGCAGCCTCAAGTGCAGCCCCAACGTTCCCCACCACAAGCAGCCCCAGGCACCCAGACACCTCTTAAGTTTTTCATACTACATTGCCACATGAAATTCCATTTATTTTGCTCTTTCCAATCTGGCAAAGCAGGCCCCAGGCAAATGTTCAGGACTCCTCCTGCCACTGCAGGAGGAAACCCTGCTACAAGGAGCAGAGCTGCCACTGGTGTATTTTAACATACCAACTTGATATTTAAACAAAGGATTATATTTAATGAGTGACAGCATGAACCACGTATGTGCACAGCACAGCTGTCAAAGCACCAAGTGAAGCAGCACGAACCAGGGCAACTTGTGCTGCAAGAGCTAAACCCGGCACTTTCCTGGCTCTTCACTTTTGCATCCCAGGCTTAATTACTACAGCCATCACCAAGTTATTAAATCCTAAGCAGGCACAGGTAAACATTTGGAATTCTATGATGTAAAAGCACACAAGACTCAAACTGGGGGTGGTAAAGAATGGGTGAAACATCAAAAAATTGCTGTTTCTCAGACCCAGCCATACCACACTGGACAGACTACTGCTTACTCACTAAATACACTGGAATAAAACACAAGTAATTTATAAAAATAGACAAATGTTTTATTTTTAAAATTTGTATGTTCCTGGCTCCTCTTCACTGCAATCAGACGACTTCTTCTGCAAGTACAAGGCATTTGATTAGAAAGACTGAAAACATCAGCAGAAACTATATGTCATGACATGGAATCAGCATAATAGGCCACGCGCTTGTCAAATATTATCTAGGACTTTATCACATCAGATTTGAGATTAGAAGAACAGAATACATATATTTCTCAGATCTGAAACAGCTGTTTTCCTATCCCAGGGCCAAGAGCAGCAGTGAAAAACCACACAGGATTCTTGTTTGACCACCTGCAGCGCTCAAGAGAACAGAGTTTATTTGCTGCTTCAAGGCTGAAAGGCCTCAGACAATGGTTACTCTTTGGCACTACAAAAGCAAGATTCAGAAACTTTATGTAAGAATTTAAATTAATCACAAGTTTCGGGCAGGAACTACATAACCCACCACAGGGTGATGGGCTACTGAACTCTCACACTGTAAGGACAGCAGCTACTTACTTGTCCACCTGTTCCCTTGGTCCCTCCACACACCACTGGGCACCGTGCTGGATGTGCTCATGCTCAGCTCCTCAACTGGAAAAACATTCCCAAGTTATTATACTTACAGTGATTTTCAAATCTTTTGTACAAACCCCCGTCTAAAAAGGTATTTTTAACCACTGCTGTCAAGATATGAAGCCCAGATGGAGTCAGGGTGCTCAAGCCCACGGCACGACGGTACGCACTAAATTCTACCCTACACATTTAATTTATTCACTCATTCCAATTTCTCAGTGTTCCCCAATTCAAAGGTACTCAATGACTGAACATCAAGTGTCCAGAAACCTTTATTATCTTATCAATTCAAAACAAAAGTGCTACTTACTTCCTATGGATGAGCACTCTGGTGTCACTCAGCTTTCATCTTCACCTAAAGGATAACAACTGAAGTTAATTAGAGTCACACACAGCAAATTTGGACCATTTCAAAACTAACTTAAAAATAAGGTTTTAAGATACATGGACTGATTAGTTATGAGGGGGAATTTATCAATTATTCCAAACCATTAAGTGGAAGAGTAAGGGGCAGAGACAGGCTAGCCTTAACACTCATCAAGAGCTGAAGGAATATGCAGGTAGTTGCCTGAAGAATTGCACCTTGTCTGAGCACAAACCGTAACCCCCAGTCTGAGCACAGTGAGGTTTGATTGCAGCCAGAGGTATATTATCCCTTATGTGAAGGCATTAATTTTGTCAGCTACTTCAACTATTTGACCCTATTTGTGTCCTGCAGAATGGCCTCCTCTATTCCCTTTCATGAGGGACTGCAGTGGCCCTGGACTGTAGCAGCCCTTGGGTTCAATAGTCCTACAGGTGCTTCAGAAGCCAAAGGCAGACACTGAGATTGGCACTGTCACTGCTTTTATCCTCAGCAAGGTTCTTCCCTTCTCAAGACCTCCCTTTGCTATAGCTGAGGGCAGCCTGCAATGGTGAGAGCTGGGGGATGTGGTCGAAAGCTCTGTACAGCTCCAGTTGGGAGACAGACCACACCTCGGGCACAGAATGATCTGACCAGGCAGGGACAAGTTCAGGATTAGTGTCCAACCCACCACCTGGGTTCTCTCATGGCCCTCGGGAGAAAGAGTTATGCACATTTTGTTTTCTCTGCCATAGCAACAAACCCCATGCATAAGGGATACTATATCTTTGTGCATCCTTTGAACACTGCAAATTCCCTACTGGCCACACTCCTCCCAGCCCTCCCGTTAGCTCTTCAGTACTGGTGTTCAGAAGCAACATGTATGGAGATGGGGTATTCACAGACCACTGCGGGATTGCACAGCCAAGTCCTAACATGTCAATCATTACCTAGCAGCAATGACACAGGTGGGAGAAGGCCAATCCTCCCCTTTTTTCCTTTGCCAGACAGCAGCTATTTAACAGCCCCACTAGCTGGTATGTAGAGAGAAAAAAAAAAAAATCTGAAGCTAATTAGCTGATTCCAAACTTGCTACTAGTGGAAGAAGCCAAGTGGTTCCCCAGAGCAGTATACTTGGATGCATCCTTCCCAACATGCTCAGCCTCATTGAACATAATGGAACAGAACACTGGCCCTCCTGATCATGTCACTGCAGCTGGCAATGATTAACAGAGACATGCAACCCCATTACTGCTCAAATCCTAAACTACTCACAGGCCTCAGTGTTTAGCTATGGGGAGAACTGCAAGCAAATCAACACTTTGTATGCTTAATGTTACAGTAAAGCCCCATCCACACTGTGCTGTGCTCTCCTGCCAGCACCAGGTCTGCTCGGAGGGCCTAGCAGTACAATGTATTCTGACACCACACTTCTGAGCTTCAGGTAAGCTTTTGAGAAAAAGTGTTTTTCACACACAGATAAAACCAAGATGAAACACAATGCAAGCACTTGAATGCCATTTCTTGTACCCGCTTTTACAGACTGACCTAGAGCAGACATGACTATTTTCAAGTTTGCTACCACACCAAGTTTCATTACTGCAGCCAGAGCTGGCCTGAGCCCCACAGTTCAGTCACAAATTGCTTGCTCCAAGAGTGTCAAAAACGTGCTTAGTTCAAGTACATAGAATGAGGCAGATGTGTCAATAACCCCTCCACAACATTCCTGAAAGTCAAGTATCCAGAACTGGATAACTAGAAAAGCTGAAGTCAGATCTGAGCACTGGTTTAAGATCACTAATTCAGTTTTGCTACAGGACAGCACACTGGCTGCCAGCGGATCTCAGTCCCAGGTAAGGGTGAGCCATCACAGAATGGATCCCAGTCACAGGTAAAGGTAAGCCATCACAGGAAGGTAAACTGACTTTGTGACAAGGTGTCACTGTGTGACCAGCTGGCATTGGCTACACTCACTGGGGTGTAACCAAAGACCTGTTGTCATGATCTTAAGGTGCAGCTGCTACTTCAAGTGTTCAGTGGACCATGGAAAGGTGGCTACAGCAGACGGCAAGGCTGTCCAGCAGATCCCTGTTCACCAGCAAGAGTCCTGCCTGGAAGGTAGCACAGAAGGGTCCAAAAGTGACAATAATACAAGAAGCAGTATGCAAAGCATAACTTTGCAGAACAAGTGGGAAAACACATTACAACACCTGTGGAACAAACTCAGTATCAGACAAGAGCCAGATCATGTGCAGGAACAAGGGACCTTGAAATTCACATTCAAGAGTAGTGCAGAAGAGCTGGAGATCAGCACGTCTGGATGTCTGGCAAGGTAAGCATGTTAATCCTGGAACACTGAAGTCAGTAGTTCTAGTAATGAAGAGTTTAGAATTACATCCCCAAGAGTGATGAAAAACGAAATTGAGCATTACACTACCAGGATGACTCTACAAGGCAGAAGTAACAGAATCTCATAGCTGTCAATTAAAGCAGAGGAATTTATCAGGCTTGTCAATCAACGGCTAAAATAAAGACAACTGCAATATCTGGTATACGGTCTATGAAACTACTCATGGGATATTCATCCAAGTACTCATTTATGTCCTTAAAAATATTCCAGATCAGTCTCACAGTTGCCTGTGCCAGCTGTTTGAGGTGAGTCTCACAAAGTGCACGAGGCAAGAGCAAGTTATTAACGCATTCCTACCAAGCCAAGACTCTGCACAGGGATGAGCTGCAGATGGGCTACTTTGTCACTACAGAAAGTTCAAACAAGTTCTTTTCTAGGCACAGAGAGCACCTAGTGGACTAGTCAAGTGAGTTTAAGATCACATTCCCTCTTCCCCACAGTGCTCATCTAAGAATATCTTCATTACATTAGAACTAAGAAAAATCCACCCAAGCCGAGTCGTATGTACAGAGGAATCGGGTCTGGAAATCCTCAGCTAAGAACCACAGTAAGTTGCTTGTTGTCTCCGAACGAGACAAAGCTTCAAACCAAAAACCACACAGCTTTGATGCAAGCTCAACATACAGGTATGGAGTGCTGCACTGTAATTCCACAGTCAGAAGTGTGATGTCAGAATACCCACAGTATAAGATTACATAGAAAGTCACCAAGTTATATTATATTGCTTGTTACCTACCTGTACGCAGTCGGCAATGAGAATCTTGGAGCAAGCAGGAATACTACATCCGGGTCCTAATGTCCATTGCCATTTGTGGTACTACGTTCCTCACAGTTATGAACTGCAGAAATGCTGGCTAAGTGCAGTTATGTAGCAGGCCACTAGTTTTAAAGTGTAAATTGCAGTCTCAAAACTCCAGCAAGAACTTGCTGCCACAGTAAATTGTTGCCAAGGAGAAGCCAAGAATTTATCTACCACAAAAACACCACAAAATCTCAAAAGAAGTTTCAGTTTCTCATCAGCTGTATAAATGATTAGTGTAATGTGTCTACACCAGAAGGTAGGATTACTCCATATTAATTTCTGAGAAAGTGCAAAGACATATGTGTAACGATACCAGTTTCTACTTGCTGCAGTTTTCAGTGCTCTAAGTGTCAAAATGGGCTCAATTTTGATAAAACAAACTAAATTGCAACAGCCAATGTCCTCCAAGTCCAGTACAAAATGTGTTATGTGATTCAGACCATCCAAAAACAGGTCTGTCCAGCAAAGCACTCTTCTGAATGGTTTTAAAGGTTCAATTACATAAATCTGAGTTTATGAAAAAAGTCCAAAACCTCATAGGAACAGATCAAAGGAACATCACTTTCTCGCCTCCCACATTTAGTAACTTTATCAGATTTGAAAGTTGACATGTTTGCCAGCTTTTAAGACACCACCTTTATAAGGTCTTGAAGTGATGTTGGCTAATTCATCATATGCCTGTTTAGTACATGCAACTCAAAGCAGAACTGGTTTTAGAAATTCTGCTTATGCAGCTACAACAAAGCCAGATTTAACCAAACTTTCAGATGTTTTGAAAACTGCCAAATCTTTCAATATATTTACTAATCATGGTTTTTCAACTCAGCTATTTTAATACCTAACAGTAGCTTACGTACAAAACAGGGGTACCCAAAGACAAGCTCTGTAAGGTACAAGGACAGCAGCATCCTTCACTCTTCCAAGTTACAGAACTACGAAAGAACATACTTTAGGATATGCACCAGCATCTCTTTTAATAAAGAATGACATGTAATCTGAAAAATAAACTGAAAAAATTAATTTAATGTTCACGTTCAGAATTCCCCACCTCGGACACCTCCAGCTTCTGTGGGTGTCCCACGAACACCCTCCAGCAAACACGTGGTTTAAAACTGCTTCAATAACGCAAATTGCATCGGTACTGCTCATTTGTGAACTATCCAATACAAGCACTCCCAAGTAATTGGTCTGCAGTTTAGAAACTGCCAATTTGGAATTTTTGTAGCATGTTATCAACCCCCAAACTTTTCTGGGTAAGAAGCACTCACCAAACAAGCTGAGTCACCCCTTAGTGAGCTTCATGTTCCCAGTCAGTGTTACCTGTAGATCAGTATTTCCCACCTTGCTATTCTGTCATTTAAGGGGCAGCAGTACTTCAAGAGGGATCAGTCAACTACACTCTAAAACACTGCAATCTGACACTAAAGTTTTAACCACAGAAAAAATTTAGCAGAGAATTTAGAATTAGCCAATGCTTAGCAAACAGAATGGAAAGATATTGGGAAGATTAGTGCTACTCACAGAAGGCTGGTGGCTGGGGATCGTGTGAAGGTACAGCCAAGCTAAGTTTACCTACTTTGTGCCAAGCAGGTTGATATATCCTGCATTAACACTGAGGTATTTGACACTGGGAAGTCACGTTCCCAGCTCACCTGGTACAATGTAATAATAAGCAAAGCAACTACCTTACCAATGAGTCCAGAATGCTTTGAAATTCTTCTGGGGCTTAATACAATGAACAGTGAGCTAATGAATTCATCAGATCTTCTACAGAAAGAACCTTAAAGGGAGTTTATTTGCACTGTGTAGTATTAACTCTTGAACTCCAGATTCAGATACTACTTTTGAAGCATTATCTCCAAACATCAATAATAAAAGAGCGATAACCATCATGCAAGCAAGCTGATTGCTGTGTTTTACATACAGGATTTTAGGATTTGCCCACCAGCTACACGATTTAAGAATAGTTCCTGCAGTCCCCATAATACAAATGATTGTATTCTGAACTAGGCAAATTAGTCCACTGTTAGCATGAGGACATAAGCAAGTTAACCTTAATCACTCAAGTAACACTTCTGGTCTTTTTGCCAAGCAATTTCAGGCAGGTGTACAACACTGAGCAAAGGCCAGATCCTGTAATCTCAAGACAGCTTAAGAGCATATAAATATCACATTAACAATCTTTTAGTTAGGAAGTCAGCCAATGCAAGACATTCTATCAGTTTATTTTAAAATAACCACTGCTAATCTTCTGCTTAAAGTTTTTAAAAGATTCCAAGCAGTGACTGCCAGGATGGCAAGTGCTACCATCCCACCACCCATCAGCCGTAGCTAAAATATGAAATTTGTTACTGCACTGCTTGCAGTGGAGCTTTAAATATTGTATCTTACAGCACTTGCAAGGTTTCCATTTGCTTCATTATTGCATCACAATCACTGGTCAAAAAAATCTGCACCTACTGCAAAGTTCGGCTACAATTTAACCCAATCTTTAGCTAGAGAGGCATTGTGGGAAGAGATCTCACTCTTCACTGCAGTTCCACACCCTGGTCTAGTCCAACCTCGACTCAAGGCTCTCGGGTTACTGCGGCAGGTGTGGTATTCAGCCTCAATTGTTTAACCACGACTAGCAAGAAGAGTTACTACATTTAGTTTTCTATTTATTTGAAGCACAGTAAAAAAAAGGTTGGTACACTTTGGGAATTCAGTGGCACAAGGTACACTGCCATCAAGTTAGGGACGTTATACATCAAAAAAACAGCTAAATTTGATTTTGAAACACTGCATTACATAATTAAATTGTACTCGCCCAAACAGACCACTTACAAATATTAGGTCAGTAAGTTTCTAACATCCATAAAAACGTAGCTTTCTTACTAAAATGCAAGAATTAAGAAGTTGGTGTCTAAACAAGACAGACAAAAACAAACTGGAATGAAACTACAGGTCACATCTAAAATCGGGGCTTTTTGTTTGGGGCTTCATATTCTTCTCTCCCTCTACCATATCCTGCTGGTGTTCCAGGCCCCATTCCTCTAGGACCCTGGCCACCCACGGGCCCCGCACCTCCCTGCCCAAAGCGTTCAGGACGCTATTGGAACAGAATTAACAGTTCATTATAGGTAGTTGATGTCCATGTGTGTTAAGTATATATTTTTAGAAGGTTCCGTAGTCAAGGTTCGTCGATACAATCACCATTGAGTCGATCCACAGGTACCGGGAACATAGAAAGGAAAAAAGGGTAATTTAAAAATTAGTTTATTGTAATACATGCCTTGAGGTATGTTCCCACTTGATGCATTCTCATACATCTGTTACAAAGAACAGATCTTCCCTGCAGTGCTAGAAATGTAAGCATTAGTGCAGATGTGAATTAACAACTTTTCCAAATGAGCTCTAGCAAAATTTTCAACCAAGTTAATGCAAATAGCTTGCAAACTTCTCACCTTTAGTGCAGTAAAAGCTCAGATTATATCACTGTCATTTCCAAATAAGCCTAATCAGAGAACGCAGCTCCAGTTGGCTGAAGCAGGAGCTGACATTCATCAAATGTAACAGAATGCCTACTCACCAGGACTGGCATGTGCTGTCTAGAGACCATGTGCTTTTCAAGATGGGGTTAAGACTACGGTCTGCTGACTAAAACTGCAGAGGCCTTAGGCAGTACCAAAACTCATTGTGAGCACTACTGCATTGCAAGAAGAAAAAAAAAAGTGAAAAAAGCTACTGACCAGTGCTTTACCTAAACCAACGCAACTGCTCGAGCAGAGACTGGCATTTGTTCAAACCCCACATACTCCAGAGCTGCTGCTGCTGCATCAGATGCAAAACGTGTTCCAAGCGCTCAGTGTTTCCAGTTAGAGCTATGCACAGAGGGTTGTGTGCATCCAGGCAGTACCTCCCTTCCCACCCCACCTTCACCACAAGCTCTTGGGAAATTCACAACTTCACAGCATTGAAAGGTTTCACACCAAGGTGTAACAGCTAAGTTACTCTGCAATGAAGCAGAGACTTCAGGTATTTTTACTAGTACCTCTAGTTGCATGTACTTCATTCAGTTACTGTATTAGTAGGTGTGATCAGCATTCAGCCTAAAGAACTTACACATTATGAGGTCAAAGAGAGCTTTAAACTTTCATTTCAACCAAGTTTCCCACTACTGAGTCACAGAACAATGGTAGGTGGTTTGTTACAAAAAGTATCTGCAACTGACAATTCACATTTCGAGTTCTGACTTCTGAAAGTCAGTGTCAACCCTTCCAAGAAAGGAGCTTCACAAATATTATTTAGGTTATTTCTGCCTAATTCACGGCAGCTTCAGCTCATCTCCAATTCTGTTTAAAGGTATCAGTACAGGAACTGTGACAGCACTGTGTGGCAGAGACCCCCAGCCTAAGAAACTCCAGGCAGTTAATCCACCTCACTGTCACACCTTTTGATCACATCACATTTCAGGTATTACACAAGTTCAACATGCACCTGTACCATGGTTTTCAGGAGAAAAATGTACACAGCATCCACCACACACTGCCTAACTGCTCACAGGAAGCTTAGGAACTGCTTAAATATCAGTAGATTATCAAGATACCTTAAGGCCAACGGCACTGTCTACTGAATCAATGATGCTCTGCAAAGTTACCATTCCAAAGATATGGTTCCCCAAAAAAATAAAACAGAAGATACCTGACAAGCTACTATGGTAGTTCAGTATGTTAAGCCCGAGGCCTAAACCCACCCAAAAATCCCTTAGTTCAGCTTGTGCTACAAGTGTCACCCTTTCAGGAGGGTGAAAGCACACTGGTATTGCCACCTAAGCCAACGGATTCCCATCCTGCCCATTAAGCATTTCTTTAATCTACATTCATGGTGCTTCAGTGTGGGAACACCAAGCAGGCTCCAAGCCCAGTCACACATGTAGTGTGCTAAAAATAGTAGAGTTTGGAAACATAACTCAAATCAAGAGATATGATATAGCTTTAACAGGCTCTATCTTTTTGTCATGCCCAACATGGGAAAACACACCAGGCTATCATTCCTTTGGGACACAGGAACCACATATGGCTACAGTCCAGAATGGCTGGAACATGCCTGAAGCTAAAAACCAGCATTTCTGCTCTTCTACAGCAACATCAGCACAGACTAAGGGATATGCTGTTTACCACTGATTACTTAAGTTAATCTGCTGCTGAAAGACCTGAGCGCAGATTTTGGACTCAACAGCATACCCAGACCAACATGCATCCAGCCTACCTAGGCTTGGAAGGGCCAAAAGAAACAGTGTTACACGTTGGGAAGGAGAACAAAAATCTCATCTTGTCCATCAATACAGAACATCAAATTACTGAAAAGCTACCACATTACATATTTTGATGAAATTTGTCAAGATGCTGTAGAATTTATAAAAAATCCTTCCAAGCCTAACAGTGACGCAGAATTTCCAAAGTCCAATGAAGTCTGAGTTAATTGCAAATATGCTTAACAGCACATTTGAATTCACTTACAAACAACTTCCAAGTGTGTAAGCTACCATAAAGGTTAACAACTACTCTAGTGCTACACACTGCCACACTGTCTGTGTTAAACACCTCACCAGAGTCAACAGTTAACAGCGACATTTCCACATCCATCCGAACACTGGAGAGAACTCATTCCCAACCACAACAATTCCCTTGTGCTAAGCTAATGCCACCACAGGATACGTTACCATGTCACTTCCCATCATAGAACCACTCATGGCTGCTTGGCCAACTCCTGGATTAGCTTCATAACCTATGCCGCCACCACCTCCCAGAGGTGGGAATTTCTGGGCTGCTGAAGCATAAGGATCTAAGAAAGAGAAATATATAATCATATTCTGACAATTTCTAAGTTAACCACATGAAGTAATTACTTAAAGATTCTTTACCTCCCATGTTCATTGTGGCAGCACCACCCATTCTCATGTCTCGCTCCCTCTGCATAGAAGAAACAACTTTTAGCATGGCTAATAAACCACCAAAATCCAGACTTTTCAGGAGAAAAAGCACACGTACAGCCAACTACTGCCACTGCCACTACATGAACAGTGCAGTAGCAAACCCAAAGGAAGCAAAAACACAGCAACCTTGAAAATACATCAGCAGAATTCCTCAACACGGTAATTTATCCAAAAAACTGCCATGATTTCACTTACTGGATCCATATAACCCATTCTACTATAATTCTCTTCCCTCTGTCTTCTCATCTGTTCTTCCATCTCCCGCTGACGGATCATCATCTCCTCTTCCCGCCGGCGACGCTCCTCCTCCTGCCTGGTCACCCCAAAGCAGACTGTTAAATCCCAGCAGTGGAACACATTCAACGCTTGTTAACATCACCCGTATCAGCAGTTTAAAGGCACTGAATGATTACACTTACGTAAGAAATCATACTCTGTAACGCTCAAATATTTGAGGAGAAACTTACACTGCAGTTCAATTTCACATACACAAAGTGAAGCAGCAATGGTGTTTCTTGAAAAACAGAAACTTCCATAGGTAAGTAAACGAAAAATAAAAACCACACCAAACAACCTATAAACGTAACTGAAATCCCATGAAAGCCAAACCAACCTCAGCTGAATTTCCTTGCGCTTCTGCATTTCCTGATTATGGAGTTCTTCCATACGCCTCAGTTCCTCCTGGCGCCTCATGAGGTCTGCAGGAATGAAGCCCATGAGCAGCTTTTTCACAGAATCATGTCAGATTTTAATTAGATTTGAATTAGATCCACCTCAGCTGCCCTGTGGCAGACAGGCACCTTACAATGTCACTGTTCTTAAAAATACCCCACTGAAATAAAAAACCCCTACCAGTTGCTCTTTTAACCCTAAAATTCTCACGTTCACAGTAGGAAACAGATTTACTCACTAACCCATTAGACAGGCATATATTTAAATCCAGCATTTAAAGCAAGAACATAATGCAGAATCCAGAGCCAATTACCTTGACGCAGGAGGTTTGCCTGATGCTCATGATAAGCATCTTCCATCTCACTTTCAAGTTTGTCCTTGGCATCTTTCATATTTTTTGCCACTTGCTCTCTCTGCTGTTTTTCCATTTCATCTAAAGATTTCCATCTCTGGGAATATTCAAATTCAAAACTGCCAGGCTGAGCAAAACGGGGAGGAGTCTCTCTTTCCCTGCAGAAAGGAAAATGCTCAGAGTGGGCAAACCTGGAAACTCAAGGTCAGAACAAGATCATGTGCAGAGTAATTATCAGGGAACATCAAGGGAGCCCTGAAAACACCTGACAACAACAGAATAGAGAATTTGCTGTGATGGGAGTGCAGTATTTTGCACACTTAAACAGCAGCATTTCATACAAATAATTATCACAGCAAATATGGAGACTCCTGCACTATCAAAGCCAGGCAAACCTTTACAGTGCTACTGCTCATTAATTTCTTTCTTAATTCTCTTTAGACTCTCCACTGCTGGCAATTCCAGGTACAAAAACCTCAAAGAAGACAGGCCTTTGCCCAAGCAGGCACAGCCACTCAGAGCAGCACCACACACAGAGGCAGATTTTTCCAGTGCCAAAACACTGCGTGTCAAAGGCAAATAACAGCCTTCACTTAAATAGTTCTCAAAATCCCTGAGGGCCAATAGTTTATTTTGTCATATAAAGAAACTGGAGACTAACATTCAGTAATTAAGGACAGAAAACCATGGAAGTTCAAAGCTTTCCATACATTAGCAATATAAAGTATTTCAACATTTTAGGAACACTGTATTAATCCACATTTTTTTCAAATCTGCCTCTAAACCACTTACAGTTTTGATCAAAGCAAGGAATCTTGAGCACTTTCTCAGCCAAACAAGACTGACTCGATCCCCCTCCTCCCTGCTCTCTCTGTTATCTGGGAAAATACTACATTCTTACAAAAGACATATTTAATATACAGATTCTAACCTAAAACTTCTACTTTGGAAAAAACTCCTCTAGACTCTTTAAGACTCCTTTAGACTCCAACTTTCCTTTATGCCAGCAGTCAGCTCATAAAGCAAATACAAAAGCAACAAGTTTCTGTTAACCATAGAATGAGTTAAAATTTTACTTCATGTCTCATTTCAAAGCATGAACATCAATTTCCAAGTTCCCCATGGGATCATCAACATAAGACATGCCTTAAGGGAGATGACAGCTTTCAACAATAGGATGAAACAGTTCATGTCTGATTTTCAAGTTTCCACATACACCAAAACCATCTGTTACTGGGCTGCATTTTCTTTGTAGAAAGCTGCTTGTGTAACACTTGGTGAACATACTAAACTAATCAGCATGTTACTTCATATAAAAATATGAACAAAAAAGAACTGGAACTACAACTAAAAATTCAAACCCTGTTTCTGAAGAATTACTCCGTTGCCCTCAGAGCCTGGGACAATACTACATAAAACATCATCTAGATCCTGTTTGTAACAAAAGACAGTGCCTACTTTTGATACATTGGATTCTTCTGAGCAAGCTTTTCTGGAAGACCGTCTTCATCATCCAACTGTTCCAATGGCTCCACAATAACTGGCCTGGGAGTGCTGAACAGAAAATACTCATTTTACTTCTCTGCAAGAACCTCCATTCCGAAAAACTAGAAGCCTACAATCTTTATTCAGCTTCAAGCAAAAATCCTGAGCAAGTACTTACGTTGTCAACAAAAACACCCCCTCAGTACACCGTTCAAAGGCTTTCCTTGCAGCTGGCTTTGATGCAAACTCAACAATGCCTTTTCCTGTTGATCTACCTCGATCATCTACAATCACAACAGCTCTTTCCACCGGACCGAACTGGGAAAAAGCTTCCTCCAGCAACTCGTTGGACACGTAGGGCGAGAGGTTTCTCACCGACAGGGCAGCGGCGTGTGTGGCAAAGCGAACGCGGAGCTGCCGGCCCCTCATCGGGGTATCGTCCAACTCTGCCTTCGCGATTTCTGCCAGAGCTCTAGATTCCTGAGGGAAGTTTAAAACCCAGTTTTAGAAAACTAAGCTCTACATCTCTACTTCGTGAGAACTAAACGGACGGACACACAGCACGAACGCCTACCAATTTAATGAATCCAAAGCCTTTCCCCTTGTTGATAAAAACCTCTCCTGGCTCCCCGTATTTGGCGAACAGTCTTTTAAAGTCTTCGTCTGTGATATCAGCAGGCAAATTCCCAACAAACAACCGGCAGCGCTGTGTGTAAGTCTTCTCCCCAGGCCGCCTCAGGAGAGAGAGGTTCGCTTTAAACCCCTACAAGAAGCAGAGGGTTCGAGCCATCACTGAGGGCTGCACATCGGGCTACGGGTAGAGCCGCGAGGCGACACAAAGAACAGCGCCGGGACCGCCCAGAGGGGACACAAACCACAGCCCCGGCATGGCCCAGAGGGGACACAAACCACAGCCCCGAGACACGAGTCACAGCCCTGAGACCGCCCAGGCACATACGTGGGGACACAAACCACGGTCCGGGGACCGGCTAGAAGGGACACAAACGACGGTCCGGGGACCGCCCAGAACAGACACAAACCACGGTCTGGGGACCGCCCAGAGGGGACACACACCGCGGCCCCGGGACGGCTCGGAGAGGACACAAAACCGCGGCCCCGGGAGGGCCCAGAGAGAACACACACCGCGGCCCCGGGATGGCCTAGGGGGGGACACACCGCGGCCCCGGGCCCGCTCAGACCCCACCGCCGCCCCC
>VXBX01004674.1:198571-208787 GCA_013400415.1 Scytalopus superciliaris | reverse complement strand
CGGGCCCCCGCGGCCCGGCCCCGCCCCCGCGGGCCCTCAGGGCGCCCTCAGGCTCGGCGGGGCTGGGGGAACGTCAAATATACCTATTCGAAATTACAGTTCGCTGCTTCAGCCTCCGCTTCTGCCCTGAGAGCCAATCTGAGATTAAAAAATGTGTGGGGATTTATCCATTCATGTGTGGTAGTGGAACCCCAGCGCAAATGTGGGGAGCCACATTTGCTCTGTTGTTTTGTGTGAAAAGACAGGCAGGGAAACACCAAAAACGAACCCTGAGCTGTGAACAGCAATCCACGGCTTCCAGACACCTTGGGAATGCAGGGCACGGCTTGGTGCTGATAAAAAGTAGGTGCCAATTCCCCGAAACCTATACACTGGAAAAATAAAGCAGCTGTACAAGCCCGTAGTTGTCACGGTCCTGCTATTCCATACAGAAAACTGGCCAAAAGTCCATTCTGTCTCTTTAATGTCACTGGTTTCAGTGCTGACATGTCAGAGACACAACATGACACCAACTCGACGCTTTTATGAGGTTTTCAATCCATGACACTCTTGACCTCCCACAGACATTTCACCTTTCGGGTCTGGAGAACCAAAACCAAACCCCGTGTGAAACCCACACCAAAGTTACGTGCTGCTTGTGTGTATCTGTTGTGATGTTGCGATATCACATTATGGATCTTACAAAGGTCAAAGGCTGGCCTTGCTCTCCACAGGGCCGTGGGATGGTTTGGGATGGAAGGGAACACTCCCAGGGATGTGGCAGCCAACCGGTGCCAGGGCCTGCCCACCCTCACAGGGTGGAATTCCTTCCCAAAATCCCATCTGTCCCTGCCCTCTGGCAGTGGGAAGCCATTCCCCTTGTCCCATCACTCCCGGCCCTTGTCCAAAGTCCGTCTCCAGCTCTCTCGTATCTCCCTTCACATCCTGGAAAGCCACAATTAAGGTCACCCCTAGACCAGAGCCTTCTCTTCTCCAGGCTGAACAATCCCAGTTCTCTCAGCCTTTCCTTACAGGAGAGGAAGAAAATGAATCTCCCCGTGGCTTTACATTTTTTTAAATGAAAACCAGCCACAGGTCGATTCCGCCCCCGAATCGGCGCTGCTGTAGGACTTTGGCCACCTCCAAGCCCTGCAGAATGGAAGCCCCAAGTCGCTGTAAAATGGATCCTCAGCCGTGTCGGCCCCGCTGCCAGCAGTGAGTGTTTCCACCACGAGGTGTCTCAGAGGTTAAAACGCTGGAAGAACAACTTTGGGATTGGTTCTTATCACACACAAACAACTGGCATCGCCTCCGCTGTGGCACCTGGTTCTGTCTGCTCGGGGGGGGGCAAAAAATGCTGAGTGCAAAAGGGTTGGCTTTGCCTTTCTTGTATCCTAAGTATAAGAGAACTGGATTTTATGGAGCTACTGGTTTTTAGCATCCTTTGGAAGAAACAAAGAGCATAAATCTGCTCCTAATCCTGCAAAAATCTGTACAACAACAATCAGTGCAACAAAAAAAAACTAAGGGAGGGGCAGGCATTGATCTCTGCTCTCTGGTGACCAGAGATAGGACCTGAGGGAAGGGCTGGAGCTGAATTTCCACAGACCTAATAGAGGCCAGGATAAGATTCTCTGTTCTGCAGCTGCAATATGAGGGTTTATTTCTGGGCTTCAAATCAAAGGAACGTTGATGTCTGAGGAGGACTTGAAATGAAAATGACCTCTGGTAACAATCACCTATTTTGTAAATATTCGCACTTGGCAACTTGCTGGTTTCATACAAAAAACAAACAAAGCTTGGGATGTTCTCCCTAGTAAGTTCCACTGTAAATAAACATATCTGAGAGTGGAAATTCTCTATGACAACCAGGATAATAGCTGAAGTATTTCTCCATCCTTCACATTGATCTGATTGGGATGTTCAGTGCACACCTACATTAATTTAGTTTAATAAGAGCTGCTGGGAGAAGCAAAAAAAGGAAAGAGAACTTAAGACCCTTCTCTCCTCCAAAATATTAATCTATTTAAAAAAATAACACCAGTGTTATTACTTCTGAAGGTTTTTCACACTATAAAACTGATGTACAATTTGAATTAAGCCGTGGTAAGAAGCAGTCCATGACTAATGGGAAAAAACCCTGTAGCAGCCTTAGAGGAATAAGACAGAGAGAATCAGGCTGACACTGAGGTGCCCAAAGTTCTGAATGTCTCAGATGCCACAAACACAGAGCAATCCTCAGGTAATCCATGCATGGAGCTCAGCAGGTTGCTGATTTAGATAATTTTTTTTTTCCTAAACTGTTTCCTCCTCCTATAAACATAAACACAAGGCTGACAAGGAGAAATTCCCATTATATCTCTATTATTAATTGCAGATTTCAAGAGGAAAGAGCAGCGTGTGTCCAAGCAGCTAATTAGGAGTAATTACCCCATGAGGTTCTCTAAGTGTCCAAGGTACAAACAAACATGAATCCCAGTAACATGTACCACCACTCAAGCAGCAATTAAATGTTGTGAGGAGATGCCATGTCTGCACTCCCTGAGCATTCCCTGGGGCTGCAGATGGGCTGAGGGAGTTGGGGCTGTCCAGCCTGGAGAAGAGAAGGTTGTGTGGAGATCTCACAGCACCTTCCAGGCTGGAGAGGGACTCTCCATCAGGAACTGGACTGGCAGAACAAGGGGGAAAGGGTTCAAACTGAAATAGGGGAAATTTAGGTCAGATATATGGAATAAATCCTCCCTGTGAGGGTGGGCAGGCCCTGGCACAGGTTGCCCAGAGAAGCTGGAGCTGCCCAATCCCTGGAAGTGTCCAAGCCCAGGCTGGCTGGGGCTTGGAGCCACCTGAGATAGTGGAAGGTGTCCCTGCCCATGGCAGTAGAGTAGAACAAAGTGATCCTTACGGTCCCTTCCAACCCAGACCAGTCTGTGATTCTATGATAATAAATAATGTGACAAGAACAGGAGTTAATTGTTACAAAATCCTGTTCTTCCATCTCACAGAGGAGACAAGCACTGTGCAGGAAACAGATACAACAGCTCTGCAAAATCCCAGCAGTCCTGGTTAATGTTTGGCTATGCAAGGAATGTCAGTGGGGCAGAAGGGAGTAGACTCACAGTGCTGTATTTCATCAGGCTGCCATGACTCTTAAAAATCTGAAGACTGGCAATGTCTTCTCTGTATAGAGATATTTTAATCCACTGTTATTTCCAAAAGATAAACTCACACAAAAGGGGGAACAGTGGGAACATACAGAACCATAAGAAAAACTCTTTTTTTTTTTTCTTTAAGAACAAGAAAATGGTGGAAGTATTAAAATAAACAGTTTCATTCTGCATTCGGAAATGTAGTCATGGCACAAAGTTCAGGATAATGCTAAATAGCAGCAACCAGAGTTTGTGAGTGAGCAAAACCACACGAGTGGCCAAAGAAAAAATTAATCCTGGTGTTAATTAATCAGGCAGTTGAAGAGACTCGTCAGGGAATTGCAGGTCTGACAACCTGAGACCTATCCCAGGCAAACCCTGGGACCTCGAACACACTCAGATTTTGGAAAAGTCTTAACTGTTCACTTTTTAAAGATTATTTTTGGCATCTTATCATGGTCTCACGATGCCTAGAAGAGCATGCAAGCTCTCTGAGAGGTCTCATGGAGGATTTACTGATCCCACCCTGGTTTATTGCAGGTGCTCAGAGGTGACAGCTTTTTGCCAGCACTAACTGATCAAGGGAACGCAGGGCTGCGACAGGGAGGAGGTTTACGTGGGGTGGGAGTCTGGGTTTTCAGCAGGGAGAGAAGAGCAGATGGAAAAACAAAAGGCAAGATGCAAAAGAGAGAAAATTCACATTTCCTCTCTTGTGCTTCAACACAACAATCTGCCATGAGCCTGGTACAAAACTTCTGTTACTATAAACTGGATTTTCACCAGGAAAACTTTCCAGTAAATCTATCCTGGTAGCACAAGCAAGGCATGAATACAGCTGGGAAATAGTTAATGACTGTGTAAGAAAACTGACTGCAGCAGAGATGAGTTTTCTGCTTGCTCTTATGCCAACCTCCATCCTCAACCTGCTACAGATGAGATGCACCCATGTCCTGAGGGCGTATTGAGCTGATGGCCTACAGATAAATAAGAAACTCAGTTCTCCCTCTGGGTTTTGTGTTTCTGCCATAGATTTTTTTCCCCGATAGACCACTCAGTAGAAAAAATAAGCCTCAAAATGGTGCACTGACTATTTTCAAGGCTCCAGAGTAAGTCTCTGACGCAGAGCAGCATCAGCTGTTTGTAACACAGATTTATCTGTAAGAGCCTGGATCCCACATCTGCATGTTGGTCACTGTCTGTTTAAATATTTCATGGTGTGTGCAATTAAGTTCCTTCCTCACTGTTGACTCTGGGATTTTAGAAATCCAAAGTACTTATCCTGACCCACGTTCTGGGCTTATTTTCACATTTGCACAGTGACAATGAATGAAAACAATTTCCTTTGTATTTATAACCAGATTCACTTTGGGGAGCTGTGAGCTGCCATATTTGGTGTGCAAAAACTGCTGTCTGGCATGTTTGGAAATAAAAGCCAGTGTTATTGAGACTTAAAATGAGGATGCAGAATAGATTTATAATTATTGTAATTAGAATAAAAGCATGATTGCACTGAACTTAAATCCTGGTCCAAATTTCATACACATGCACAAACCATCCAAAAAGAAATTAACTTCATAATTAATACTGGATCATTCCCATTACAAAAAGGCACTATTAATTATTGATGATGCTTGTGCGTTTTCCTGGCCGTTTCCATCTTTTCCCCTCCAGTTCATGGCGTGCTGGGGGTAATGCAGCATGTACAAATAAAGCCCTCAGAGGTGTGGAAGTGACTCCACTCTCCTGCACGCAAAAGGACCTGCTCCTGGGTGTCCTTATCAAGCAGAACACAGAGGGGCATTTGTTTGCACGAGCAGGGCTGGAATATTCTCTGTAGAGTTCAGCTTCCTCCTTTCATCCCACCCACCACCAGACACTTCCTGACATTTCTCCTGCAGGCAGAGCAAGGCAACTGCCTTTTTTTTTTTTTTTTTTTTTTTCCCTTTTTCAACGGCTGCTCCTTCAGTTATCTGTGGGTGGTGGGGGAAGGGGATGTTATCTCAACAGCAAACACAGCCAGAGCAAGTCTGGGACGTGAGGGGGAGTTTCAGGATGAAAATAGGCCTCTGCCAGCCCTCCTGCGTCTGTGTCTCTATGACTAAGCATGCTAAGAACTTGGCTTTCTCTTTCCTTGATCCTTGCTATTTCCAAGCCTCCTGCTCCCCTTTGTCCTGGCAGCCCCGGGGGACCTCGCAGGGGCAGCCCCTGAGATCAGCAGGGCCAGGGAAATGCAAATCCCGCCCAGCACGTGGAGGGACAAAGCCAGAGCAGCCCCTGAGCTGGGAGACAAACCCACCTCCTCACTCCCCCCCAGGACTGCCCGTCCCTCCTATTGCTCAGGCCCTCAGAGGAGACTCCACTGCAATTGTTTTTCCGTTGAAACACTCACTGTTTTTTTGTTAAGACATTACAGCCCTGCCGTGGGAGTGTCTGCAGTACAGGGCCACCCAAAACTAGGAGGTTCCCACAGTTTTTCCCATTTCTGGGACAGAAAAGGCCACTGGCTGCTCATCTCCACATCCAGTCTCAGTCCTTCACAATGCCAAAGAAAAAGAAGTGCTCAAAGCACCACATGGTTTAGTGGTGAATGTGGTGATGCTGCTGGTTTGATGGTTGGACTTGGTGATCTTAAAGGTCTATTCCAACCTTAACAATTCCAGGATTCCATGTGGATCCAACATCTGCAACAGCCATGCTCCTCAGCCCACCTCCCAGAGCTGTCCTGTTTGGATGCTCACTGGAAAGGACACAAGATTATTTGTTGCTATTAATTTGTGTTTGGCCCAAAACGTGCAGCAGGACTGTTCCACCTGGAGCTGGAATTCTCTGCAGTGGCAGAGCAGGAATGCCCAGCGCCAATTTCCGGGTGATCTATATTCAGCTGTGCATGCCCCTGGGGATGTGGAAAGATCATTCATCCAGTTCACTGAACTGCAGCCTGCATGTGGAGGGAGTTTCGTGGCTCCTTTTTAAAATGTCACTGGTTTAAAGAGGAATAGTCTTACGCTGGATGGTGCAGCAGATTGGAATATGGGCACTCCAGGGAAGAATTAAAAAGCAATTGGAAAACAATACTGTGGAACAATCTTATCTTCTCCTTGCCTTATCCAGGCATTTATCTCGTTCTGTTCTGCACCAGCCATCACCACACTATCTACATATTCTGCAGTGTCTTTTTTTTTGCCACATTAGTACATAGTTCATTTAGAATAACAGAATCACAGAGTGATTTAGGCTGGAAGGGACCTTAAAGATCACCCAGTCCCACCCCACTGCCATGGGCAGGGACACCTCCCACTATCTCAGGTTGCTCCAAGCCCTGTCCAACCTGGCCTTGGACACTTCCTGGGATGGGGCAGCTCCAGCTTCTCTGCCCAACCTGTGCCAGGGCCTGCCCACCCTCACAGGAAACAATTCCTTCCCAATATCCCACCTCACCCTGCCCTCTGTCAGTGGGATGCCATTCTGTGTCTTGTCACTCCAAGCCCTTGGAAGGAGTTTCTCTCCATCTTTCATGTCGCTCCATTCCAAAGGCCACAATCAGGTCACCCCAAAGCTTCTCTTCTCCAGGCTAAACAAGACAACAAGAAGAGTCAAGAATAAGCCAGGTCAGAACAAACTGGAGAAAATCTTGCCCTAGTTCCAACACCCTACAGAGAACGGGGTGAGATGTGTCAGACCACAACAGGGTGGAGTTTGTTTGGAATGCTGACTCTCACTGTCACCCCCTTGTCTGCCCATTGTAGAGTCAATTTCAGCAAACCTTCATCAGGCAGAGACTTCAACAGCACAAGGTTGATTTATGACCTATTTTAGCGACAGGATCTATTTCTACCAAAATATTTTCTGTAGTGGTCTGAAAGCGTTTTCAGTTGCATGTTGAAAGTTCAGATATTTCCAGCACTCCCTAACTTAACTGAGGAGAACCACGTGATGAAATGAAGATGTGTGTTCCCATTAGAATGCTTGAACAAGTTATATAAACTTTTCATTTTATACAGTACTATTTACAATGTAGCCCCAAGAAGTTACAACAGATTTGTCAAGTCTTCTGACGCCACTGGAATTCTCGTAGTATTTGAGGTTACCCTGAATGCCTGAGCATTTGGCACTGGGTTTCATGAAAATATAGGTTTAATCAACACAAACACACGCACTTTCTGAACTTCAGCCTGAAAACATGAAGGCAGTCTCTGTAATACCTCAAAAACTGGAGAGCAAAAAGAGAAGGCAAGCTTATTTTCCTTAATATCTTAATTCCTAAACCAAACTCATCTTTTAAGACCTTCCTCCTGACTTCTGAACACTTGAACTTCACATAATTTTCATTAAATTTACGAATATTTACTGTTTATTATATTTCGTATATATTTGTTTATTGTTTATTATTAATTATTTAGTATATTTCTCTGTTTTTTGTCTTCCTAGAAAAGCCCATTCAGAAATCTGTGCATTTTCAGCAGATCCAGACACGCACAGTACATCTGTGCTGTGACCCACAGGTTTTTGGGACATCTCTGTGTGCACAGTGGCCTTTTGTCCCCAACACCCACTGCTCAGGGCACTGGTGGATGTGCTGGGGGAACCCTGACATGTGCAGCCCTATATTTAAACTATATTAGAATTTCTAACTCTTTAAAAAAAATTCTATTCGATTTTTTTATTGTTACTGTATTTTGTGCCCATTCAAAAGATTAAAATATTCATTCTTTTCATTTTTAGCTATCTAAAGATAAAATTACTTTTAAAATAACTGTGAAGTTTCACATCAAGCTCACAGATCACATATAATATCTTTTGCCATTAGAAAATCCCAAATTCTTCGGGAATTTCACAAAACAATTCAATTTATTTTAGACTTCAGGATAAGGATTATTTTAATTTTGACTTCAGGATGAGGATTATTGTAGAAGTGAAAAGATTATTAAATTATCGCATTAATTATCTCTGTCCCTGAAATGCCACGATTTCTAAAGAGAGACCTGACAGGATTTCCTAAATGAATCCCGGTATTCCGTATTTAGTATTTCAGGCCAGCAGTGTTTACATAAGGATCACTTCAGTCACCACTGAAATGCAGCTGCTGCTCAACACCACCTTTTAATTGTGCAAATCAGATAAACTGGGAAGTGGAGATTTCCCTTTAAGACAAAGTTTTAATTAGCCGGTAGATTATTTAATTATTAAAGAGACAGGAACACATTGTCCTTATCAGCTGGTGGGTGCTGGGAATGTCTAACACAGTCCACAATAAAAAAATCAATAATCTGTATCTTGCACATAGTTTCAAATGTTTTCTTAACAAGTCTATGCCCTGCTAAAGCTTTGAGCGTGCTAATTATTGGAAAGGAGAACAATAAGAGTCAACACTCCTGAGCTTTAACTATTTAGGTTTTAACCTTGAAAGGTTACAGAGAAATGTGACCTCTTGAGTATTTCAGGTTAAACAGATATGCAAATCTTTGTGGATTAAGTCCTCAGAGCCACAGATGAACTTTTGATCAACACCAGGTGAGGAAAAACATGGTCAAATACAAACCACCCATTGCAACATCAAAACGTGGCAGGTTGACATTGTACCAACAAACGTCAAATTCACTAAGAAAATTACTTCATGTTCATTCATGAGTGATCAGCAGAGGCACAACAAACACAGCAGGTGAGGTGGGTGCTCTGGAGGTGTGATGCTGTTGCCCACAAAAATCAGATTTGCTCCCAGCTGTGCAACAAGCCAAGAATGACACACGAGAGAGAGACATTGACTATTATGGGTGCTCGGTGGAATTCCACAAATCAAGCACCCCAGCTATCAAAACCTTTTACTATTTATACATTTTAGGAAAGAAAGGAATTAGTGTTCATTGCCAGAAGTTACATAGTTCTCTCATTAGTGTTCTGTCTTCTCACTTCTTGTGCTAATTCACTCCATGCTCAGTCCTTCTCTTTGGGGTCAGAGGGTTTCCTGGGTAAGGATCTGCCCCTGCCCAGAATTACCTGTTACCAGTTAGAGCTGATTTCAGCACAATTGCTGAGCTGGGTCTATTAGTTTCTTCCTTATTTTGGGAGTTCTACCAGATGTCCCATAAATCCTGCATTCTTTGTGTCCACTATCAGTGGGCAACCTCTCTTCCCAAGCTTTGCTAACCTCCCCCTCGGTCTGAGATCACTGAAGCATGCCAAGACTCAGACTTTCATTTGTTTTCCCAACTCCTGGACATCACTTAGAGCTTGTTGGCTGCTGTTTGTTTCACGGATTAAACCTCCCTTCTTTGCTTATCAGGCTTGAAAACCTGCAAAGATCAAACACCGGAGAACATCCTTTCTCAAGAAGATTTTAACACTCCAAAAGGTGGGAAGTGCGAAAGTCACTAACAAAATTACTCAGTTCAACATTAATTAATTCCTGAGCGACTGCAGCGGAGGCAAAACAAACCCAAAGGGTGAGGGGGGTGCCATGTGAGGGAGGTGCTGTGGCCTGGCCATGGCTGGGCACCCACAGACCCCGGTGCTGCCAAACGTGGAAGGTGTAAAAACTCCCTTGAAAAAGGAGGTTGTTTGGCCCTTGTAGCCCTTCAAGCCTTATCAGCAAGAAGGGAGATTTGATCTGGGAAAAGAGGGAGCAGACAACGAGCTCAGGTGATGGCCAGGTGCTGCAAAGGTAAATTATTTGTGGGTAGAATTGCCTTGCTAAAGGTTAATTTTGGCAGGGGGAGATCCCAACCAGCGACCCAAGACCCCTCCCGACCCAAAAGAAAACACTGAGCAAGAAAAGGGACGGAATCATTAACCAATACAACACAAATTAATCGGAGAGCTACACAACCCGCGGCCGACGACCAGTAATTTATTTTGTGCTTTGCTAAAACACATAAACAGTAAAAACTTCCGATGGTTGGGGTGCCCGGTTTGTGGAACCCGGCGAGGACTCAACTCTACAGCAGGCAACCCACGTGTATCCCTCTCTCCTGTGCCGCCCTTGGCTTGCGGGTGGTGGATGTTGGATGGTGGATGTCGGATGGTGGATGTTGGATGGTGGATGTTGGCGGACACCCCCTGCGGGCCCTCAGGGGCCCGGAGCGCCCCCCACCCCG
>VXBX01004674.1:103005-198124 GCA_013400415.1 Scytalopus superciliaris | reverse complement strand
CCCGGGCAGCATCGCCGCGAGCGCCTTGGCATCACTTGAATGATAAACTTAGCGCCGAGCGGGAGCCGTCGCTGCCGGCCGTCTCCTTGTTTGAAGCACCGTGTCCTTGCTGCTCTTTATCTCAGTTGCCCATGCAGGACATTGGGAGTCAAGATGGCAGCGCCATCCAGTGCTTGGGGACTCGGGCTGTAACCCCTGGGTGCCTTCCATGAGCCATGGCCATCCCAGGGCTTGGCTGTGACCCCTGGGTGCCTTCCATGAGCCATGGTCATCCCAGGGCTTGGCTGTAACCCCTGGGTGCCTGCCATGAGCCATGGCCATCCCAGGGCTTGGCTGTGACCCCTGGGTGCCTGCCATGAGCCATGGCCATCCCAGGGCTTGGCTGTGACCCCTGGATGACTCCCATGAGCCATGGTCATCCCAGCTCTTGGCTGTAACCCCTGGGTGAGTCCCATGAGCCATGGTCATCCCAGGGCTTGGCTGTAACCCCTGGATGACTCCCATGAGCCATGGTCATCCCAGCTCTTGGCTGTAACCCCTGGGTGAGTCCCATGAGCCATGGTCATCCCAGCTCTTGGCTGTAACCCCTGGGTGAGTCCCATGAGCCATGGTCATCCCAGGGCTTGGCTGTAACCCTTGGGAGCCTTCAATTAACCATGGCCATCTCAGCTCTAGGATGTAACCCTTGTGCCAGTTTCTTTAGCCGTGCAGATCACAGAATTTGGTTCTTGATTGTCATGGGTTGGTCCATCATTGTCACCTCTTGGTCTGTAAGCACACTGTCTGTACTTGTCTACTTAGAATTGTTAAGGTTGGAAAACACCTCCAAGATCAAAGTCCAACCTTAGTTGAAATACTTAATCATTTAAACCAATGGAAGGTTCTTTGTGGCCAACACTTGTAGCTGAGGGAGAATAACTTTTTAAGCAGTGCTGAAAATAATCTTGGAGTGAGTCCAGGCCTCCTTCCTGCACACATGTAGCTTTTGGTTGAAAGCTTTCTGCTAGGAATGGAGTTAAGTCACACTTGTACTTGTGTGGAAGAGCCCACAGTTCACTACAAGATTCTGAGCTGTCCAGTTCCCTTTTCCCAAAGATGAAGACCTTTTCCCATTCTCCAGCCTTGAGAAAGAAAGACAAGAGCAGAGGCTCAGGTTTTCCATTGCTGTCTGTGAGGGAAGGTTAATCTGCTGAATTTGTTTCAGGGAACTTGCAGCTTGTGATTGCAGTGAAACAGATTGTTGTTGGAAGGAACACTTGACCTCCCAGGGTCTCTTTGGGTGAGTTGTGTAGACATCTGGCTACTCTGCAGTCATGGAAATGAACACCATGAGTGAATTGTCTCAGACCTATGTGTTTCAGGCACTTATTTACGAGCAAACTCCAAGAATTTTGTGGAATTGCTCACAGAGATGACATAAACGTGTAGGTCTTTGGGGGATCAGATTTTGGCTGGCTGCAAGTAGGACAGTAACCTAAGAAATCTTGAACTGAACTTCATTCCAAGTAATTGAAGTGTCAGTGTACATAAGGAAATAGTTTCACACTGTGGGAACAGTCGAGTGTTGGAGCAGGTTGCTCAGAGGTCATGCAGTCTGTCCTGGGGTCTCGTGGTATGTTCATGCCTGTTGCCTTGCCATGCTGTTTGTCTGTTGAGTTACTTGGTGTCATGAGCAGGAAAAGAGAAAATTGCCTTTTTTTCTTCTCAAACTTGTCAATTATCTGCTAAGGCATAACGAATTGTCATCAAGTCAGTATCATCTTCACTGGTCTCAGGAAAAATCACTTCTCTGTCAGTTGGCTAATTATTCCCTTGGTTGCCAAGGCTGGAAGTCTCCATCAGTTACTGCTCCACGTGTCTCTGTAGGTTATGGCAATTCCCTTCTTAGTCCCAAGCCTGACACCAAGGTTGTGCTACACTGTGCCAGAATGGCTTCTGTGAGCTGTTAAAAACAAATTGTAGCAGTGCTCTCTCCCACAGTGCTCCAGCTCCCATTCTACAGGAGGTCATGACTCTTCCAAGTCCTGTGCCTAAGGCATAATGAGCATTTCTTATCAAAATTACTTTCATTCATATGGAAAAAATACAGACTAATACAATGATTTCTTCAGAGAGGAACTTAGTGAGTGCTGGTGTTTTCAGAATTGTTCTTTTCTGCATTTAAATTGTTTGCAAATACTATTCCAGAAGAACATATATGAAACTGGCATATTGGAAATCCTGTGGATCAGCAGACACCAACTCTTTGCTCAGTCTGCAATAACGAGCAACAAACTAAATAACAGAGTCTTTGCCAGTTTAGGACTGACAGAGAAGTTTGTCTAATTTTGATTTTTAATAGTGTCTGGAAAGTTTTTACAGCTAAATTGTTTTAGATCAGGTTCATTTCTACCCAGATCAAAACTGTTGTATATTCTAAGTAAAATATTTAACGTGTTTAACTTTTTAAACTTACTAAATATTGTGAAGATTAGCTTGAAAGGTGGCTGCTAGTGTGGTTTTCTTATGTAGTTTATAAAAATATTTATGGCAATTCAGCTTTGTATATAATATCATTGTCTTAAACAGTTTACATTTTGACTGGAATGATCATTTATTTACAGCAGTTCTCTGTAACCCCTTGGACTAGACAGGACAATTTGGGCTGTACTGAAATTTGACACTTGGGCTCTCAGAAATTAATTTGATGTGAACAGGTGAACACCTGGGCATCCACATCAATAAAACAGCTGTTTGCAAAAAGATTTTTAATTTTGCATGACTTTAATTAAAAATTGAAGGAGATCACCTCAGCAAATTACTCCAGAATGGTGCAAAGACCATGAAAACATTTCTCTGCCAAGGCTTATGCACTTCTGAGGATGGTTTATTGTCATAATCTTTGAATTCTCCTAAAAACAGGCATTATGGACCTCAGGTGTTTACAGTAAGACTTTTCACGCTGTGTAAAATACAGAGGGTTAGCTCAGCTCTTTGCACCCACTTCAAGGCCCTGTGCACAATTAGGATTGTGGATATCAATTCTGAAATCACTCTCAAAGTTCTTGAAGTTTTCTCTCATTTGGGGTTTGGAACTGGTTGATCCTTAAGGTCCCTTCCATGATTAGTGACTTGTATCTCATCATTCCTTCCAGACATTGCAATTCCCATTGGCCTTTCCCTAAATTAGGCTTGCAGGGAGACTAGATAATTTCCTCTAATGAACTTCAAGGTTCTCTGTCAATGCCCAGCTTGGTTCAGGTCGTTGATGATCTCCAGCATCCGTTCTGTTGTAAAGGCATGGGAGCTCTTGGACCTCACTCCTGCTTTTCCTTGTAACACGCATTCTCTGTGATCATCTGAGCTCTTCAAAATAAGGTTTGTGCAGCAGAGAATATTTATCGAGGGCCTGTGCTCTCAGTGTCCATCATCTTAGCCTGTGTTCTGCCTGTATCACCACACTCTTTCCCTTTGGCCCTCTGGAACTGCTCCTCAGAAATTTCAAGGGAAATAAGAAGTTTCAGAGAGTGTAACTTGCTTTACTGAACTGGTATTGGTCCAAAAATGATATGATGTACCTGTCCTTTCTGTAAATATTGATTGAAAAATGATAGTAATGTATTTAATTTTGGTTACCATATTGACTGTCTGCTTTAGATAAATCTGTTTAGTTTTAAAAGTAACTTGAAGTATTACAGGGCTTACCTATAGTTTTAAAGTCTGTTGTGTCTACTAGCTTTGAAGTTTTTAGTAAAAAATGTATGGTAATAATTATTGTAATAATCAAAGTCTATTGCATCAGATTTTTGGTAACAAACCCAAATCTTTAATTTTTGCATTTGGGCTTTTCCTTTTTGATAGCTGGTCCACAGTCCCAGGGAAGGATAAATTGCTGCTGCCAGTATTTCTTAATTTCCATTGGAAAGAGAGGAAATCTGAATCATTAGCCTAATAAACTAATGCTTAGTTGTCTAAATTTAGGTGAGAAGAACCTGAGACAGAATTAGCACAACTGTACAGTTATTCCTACAGGAGACATTTTGGAGTACTTCCTTTTTTTAATATTCTTTCCTGAATAACTTGTGTACTTTTTTGAATCTTGATATTTGTTAAAACAGTCAAAAGTAAGTGGAAATACTTAATCTTTATTGAAATTCATGTTTAAATGGTGCTGCTTGCTCAAGAAAGCTTTATGAAACACAGTTAATGCAGGCTATTAACAGGATTTTATAGTGTTTAGATAGCGAAAGGGGTGAAAAAGAAATTGGAGTTAGGAAGGTACTTTGAAGAATAAAGTAGGTATGTTGTTTCTTTAAGGACAGAACCACTGAAATAGAGAGAACTAGATGCACTTCCAGTCTCCCCAGTTTGCACCATCAGTTGTTGGCAGTGAACTCTTTGGAGAAGGGAAAAGTCTGGCTGTTCCGCCAGGGAGCTGAGCTGAGTGGGCAGTGCAGGGCTGGGAAGGAGGGCTTGGTGGGCCCCTGTTTATCAACAAGCACAAGGTGCTACACTTGCAAACTTCCCAATTTTTGTGCAAAACCAACCTGTCAGCTTCTCATTCGAGGACAGATTCTGATGACAGGCAACTTTGGTTTTAGGGCTTTCACTCTATTTAAAGATTAATTTACAGAGGGCTGGGTTTTTTTCCCTCCTGTTAATGATATAACTTAGCAGCAACTGACTGCTGCATAGGCATCCTGTTGGATTGAGTAGTGGGATATTGCTGAGGTTCTAGTGCTGCTCCTGCTGCCTGAATTATCACTCTTGTCGCTCCTTAGTTGTATTGCATGACTTTCCCTAAAAGACACAGTGATGGTTTGCTCTTAATGAGCTGCTCAGCTTCTGAGTTAAATGGAATTAAGGGGATTCCCTGCTTTGCAGAACATAATCTTCTCGCTAGCCATACTTTTGAAAGCTTTGGCCAAAAGCACGTGTTTGTGGTCTGGGAAATGCTGTTTTGACTGTGGGATGCTAAAATGTGTAACTGAACTGAAATACTTGGTTTGGAGGAATTACCTGCTGAGCATCACAGCAGAAATGTACATTTTTGTAATATGGAATCTGCTCCAATATTGTTGATTTTTTTTTTCCTGCCTTGTGCTGTGGTAAATAGGAATTATCTTTATTTCAGCTCTCTCACTGATTTACTGTAACACAAATCTCAGCCTTAGCAGTTGTTTGTAGTGTCTTAACCAGCAGCAGGGAAGTTCAGCACAGAGCCAGGGTGAGATTTTGAGGGGAGAAGTTATTTGTTTTGTAAGAGAAAGTCTTTCTTGAGGATGTCTTGGTTTGTTGCTGTGTGGTTTGTGTCCGTGTGTGCTTCTATTTTGCAATGCCCAGAGATCAGCACATCAAACTCTGGTGTCTTTGCAAAGACCATTGCAAGGAAGTGGGTATTATTAATATTAGGGAGAAATTCTTCCCTGTGATGGTGGGGAGCCCTGGCACAGGTTGGGCAGAGAAGCTGTGGCTGCTCCATCCCTGGAAGTGCCCAAGGCCAGGTTGGATGGGGCTTGGAGCAACCTGGGGTAGTGGAAGGTGTCCCTGCCCATGGCTGGGGGGTGGGAATGGATGATCTTTAAGGTCCCTTCCAACCCAAACCATTCCAGGATTCTGTGATTGCAAGATGAAGCCTTCACATGTGGAGCTGCTTCCTTCTCAGATCCGTGATTTTGTGGGTGAATGGGAGAAGGGCTTGGATCCCCCTCTGATGTTTATAGGTATAGATTAAATCCACCAATATTTCAGAAAAAAATAGGGCTTGTTATAACTTTCTGTGTGTTTATCAGATTCATCTTGGCCCTGTATAGGTTGGTAGCAGTGTGCAGGTTCTGTGTGCATGTTGGGCTGGTATGGAAACCCTAAGATTTGTTTAGAATTGGCCCAAAAACTCGGGAATGTCAGAAAAACCTGGAAACAGAAAGGGATGATAAACTTCCATGCTGAACTGCTCCCTGTGATTGGTGGTGAATCGTCCAGAACTCTTAAAATGCACAAATGAAAGGAGAGCAGCTCGTCCCTAAATGTTCTGTCCTGACACTTAAAAATTGAAGATGTGTAAGCGAGATGCAAGGCAGAACCGAGTTTCTCAGGGAGCCACGAGCAGCTGCAACGTGCCTACTTTGTCTTTTTACACCTACTGGAGATTGTTTGGGATTTGCCTTTAGAAACACCCATCAGTCTCCTTTGAATTACACTCCGGCTAGATTAAAAACAAGCCTTCAAAGTCTCGGGCAGGGCTCAGGGGAGCCCCAGGGCCCGGGCAGGGTGTCCCTGTCCCCATTGCCCCCGGGCGGTGCCGGGGGTCCCGGGGCTAGGGGGGGCTCTGGCCCCGCAGCGCGCTGCTCTATGGCTGTGACCCCGCCGGGTTCTCTTCCTGCCGCAGCCCTTCTTTTCCTGTGGCAGGTACCTGCAGCAGCCTGGCTCTTTGTTACCCTCTGCCCATCCCTCCCCGGGTGCTCCGAAGGTAGGGCCCCGCAGGGCTGGAGGGGTTTGGGTGGGAAGCGGCTCCGGCAGAGCCCCGGCGTGCGAGCCCGCGCTGGCAGCGTGGCTGGATGGCTGGCTGGCTGGCTGGATTGATGGATGGATGGATTGATGGATGGATGGATGGATGCCTGGCATCCCTGCCAGGGATGCATCGTGTGCGAAAGGTCAGGGGATGCTTCCCGAGCTCGCCCCACCTGCCCTTGAGAGGAGCAATTGCAATTTAAATTACTTACGTTTTTTGTTGATTTGTACAGCGCCTTACCAGTTAAATGAATTCTGGAGCAGGGGTTATGCTGTGAATAGGGGGACAGGGAAACTACAGGCAAACTGAGAATCATCTCTGGTTTTAGCTGCAGTTTTCTTAACACCTGTGTCCTTTCCACAGTTTGCTTATGGATGCAGGAAAACCTAGGGTCAAACTTCAGAAAGCTCGCTAGAAAGATGTGTCTGTGTGTGTAAAGTAGTTACACTGTGTTGTTTATTTTTGAAAGAAATTCTCTGTTTTGCATACAAAGCTATACTGTAGCCATAGGCAACTTCTCTCTTTATATTGCACAAAAACAACCTATTAATTGTTTGATTTATGGGTGCCATGGCAACATTGAGCGCTGTTAAGGTGCAGAGCAGGTTTTTAGTTATTCCAAATTATCACATTGTATTGAAGTGTAAACAGTGTCCTGCTCCCAGCAAAGGTGGGTTGGTGCTGAGGCTGTGACACTGCACTCCAAGAGCATCATGTGCATCTATAAAAAAATAGCAACTTCCTTGCTGGAATTTTAATTTTTTTTTTTTTAATAGAAGTAATTTCGTCTTTATGTATAAACTAATTAATTTAAAGCGATTCACATTGCTTCCAGGAATACCTCATTGTTTTGGTACCATTTCTGTATTCTCATTTCGTTTATTTTGTTCACATATTTAGTTTTTGCAGCCTGAGTAGGCAGAGCGCTGCTTTGTGTGCACTGCTAGCTAATGAGACAGTAACTAAGAAAGATACAGCCTAAACCAATTAATTTTACTACTACCAAACTTAAACTGTTGTGACTTAAACTCTTTGGGAATCCTCACTGCTTTAAGGCACTAAGTATGGTTAATTAAGTATTATTATTCCCTGGAAAAATATTGGCCAAAGCAATTGAATGAAGGTGTTTTAAAATATTATATTCTAGAGTTTAGTTTTACAACTGCAAGTGTGTTTTGAGGACTGAGGTGAGGAGTTGAAGCCTCAGTATTTTAACAGAAAACTTTCTGTTCCTGATACTTTCCTACTGTAGTTATCAAGGATTTAATGTGGGATATGGAAGTACCTCTTGTGATAGCTGTCAAAAGTGACCCAGAGGAAATGCCATCAGTTCCATGTCTGCCCCTTGTGAGTATTTTTGCTCCACTCCTCACCAGACCTTAACAAATCTGAGCAGAAGAAATAAAGGGAATTAAGGGTGATGATGGCTAATCAAAGGAGGAAATGTGAGAGAGGGAATTGCCTTGTGGAACTGTAATAGAATAATATAGAAATAGTAAGTTGGGCTTGTTACTTACATTTCTGTGAAATACAAGACCCTAATCCAGATGAAAGCCAACTTACAGGATTGATTAAAGTGATATATATTTTTATGCAGCTGTTGATATCCAAAATTTCCCCCTGTGATGGCATTAAACAAGGCTGTAGTAGGATTGAGGAAGGGACTACACGTGTATGTAGTTGAGAGAATATTCCACACTCATGCAGAAAAAAAAAGAGCTCTCATTTCAGGGATAGTCCAGTTATAGACTTATGGAATGAGTAATTTATTGGGGAGATATAGATAGATAGATATATTTAGGTGTATATAGTATATATATATACACACAGACACAATCATCCAAACACTTCCCCTGATTTCCTCCCTGTGAATTTACACCATGTGGGAGTTCTGATGCTGTTCACCATCAGAAACTAGACAGAGGCTTAGATAAAGCTGCTGGTTTTGTCAGATGCTGGAGTTCCTGGTTTATAAATATTTCCAGGGAAAGCCTTTGACCACAGACACAGACCTTCCATTGTACCAAAAAAACCTTTTAAAGGAAGAAAATGTCCAAGATGATCTTTTCTTTTGATAGCCTCTCAAAAGAAAAAGAAACATAATAGGGTTGTTTTTTTCTCCTAGGGTGACCTTGTTTTTGGGAAGTGTCTTGGATTCCTTCCAGATAGATTGTAAATGTTTTCCAGTGATGTCCAAAATATTTGTGGGAGTCCCTAATGCTCTTGCAGGTGGTGCCTTGTGCTGACTTGCATGTTGTTGTTTCTTTGAATGAAGCAGTTAGAGAGATCCAGACTGCAAAATGTATCCTTTCCTAATAGCAGCACTTCTGGGATTGTCACCTCTTGATAAAAGGTTTGTTATCTCCAGAGGAGGAGCAGGAATACACAGGGTTTGGATGTACAAGGCAACAAGGGTTGTGCAGGACCTGGAATACTTTCCCACAGGTGCTCTGGATCTCAAGAGTTAAAGAACTGCTTTGATACAAATCTACTCTGAGGAAAGGATGAGCTCATGATTCATCTCAACTGAAAACTTCCTTTATCCTACCACCAAATTCTGTTGTGACATTTTTGGAGAGGGTAGAGCATTACTGACAGGAAGGCAGAAAAGGATCTAGGAAGGTCAGTGCAGAGACAAGGACCTGAGCTGCTGTTTTTGCATCCCATGATCTGTATTATCAAATGGCAACAAGTTCCTTTTCATGTTCTTCTCTAAAACAGCTCACCACTGCTGTCCTTGTCCTCAGGAGTTGTACGAGAACTGAGTATATCCAATATTTATGGGGATTAATTTTACACCACTGTAAACTTAGTTGACTGTGAGTGGACTTCTAGATCAACATTAAACTTGCATCTCTGGAGACACTCCTCGGATCATTACAGCAGGAACAGCTCAGGCCTTGCAAACTTTCCAGGGAGGTGTTTCCTTACTCTTTTTTTTTTCCTGTGGATAGTTACAGGGAGACTTGCATCAACCTTGTGGAAGTATAACTTTCTTTTTTTTTCTTCTGGTTCTGCATTTCACTCTTCCAGCCTCGAGTATCTGCTCAGAGAAATCAGAAACTTTTGATGCAGTATCCCGTTAAGTTGATTCTCACCACACTGGACAGGTCCTCACTATTCCATGTGTGTCCAGCTAAGCTGAAGGAGGTACCTTGTCTTTGTAGACCTGCAAATGGTATTGGAAAGGGACTGACAGGCTTTTTGCTATGGAATGACCCCTGGGACCATGTCCTTTGTCACCCTTTCCCAGAGCTGGCTGCTACCAAACTGATAGTTCCCATCATAGTCCTGTGGAATATCGGATTTATCAACTACATGACTTGAGTTAAATGAAATTAGGGCTCATCCCTTTGCTATCAAATCCCATTACTTTCCTTAAGATGGCTTAAGAATTGCAGTGTGAGCAGGATCTACCAGGAAAGAAAGTTAGAGCTGTCGAGGCAGAGAAAGGGTTTCAATGAATTGCTGTTATCTCTTGGGCAGAAAGGAAGGCTGCTAATGAGTTGGACATTCTGAAGGAAACTTTAATTATCCTTCTCCAGGCAGCATCCAAGCCTGCTGTCAACTTAAACATCTGTCAGAGGGTGTTTAGTGCTAACAGATGTTTGTGCACCACTCAGACATCATCTGGTTCTTCTGTGCCTACGCTCACACTGACACGTGTTGTCTCGTGCCTGTTGGGAAGTTAAGCATTACACTTCCCTGTTCCTGGAAAGGGGATATTCCCTGTAAGAGAGGGGAAGCCCTTGGATCTGTACAGCCTATGGCAGTGCAAGCTGTATGTGCTCCTTGTTTTCCATTTCTAATGTTCAGAGGGAGTGAAGGCTCATAGAGCATCAGAGAGGGCAGACCTGTGGCCTTGACCTGGTATCTCATGTAGAACAGAAAACTGCCATTCCCTTCCCTCCCCTCTCTCCTCTGGGAAGCAACACTAATTCTACATTTTGCTTGTGTGCCTTTTCTGTGTATTCTGAACTTGTTAGGATAAAAGTGGCTTCTTGGTGATGTAACAGTCTTAATTCATAAAAATTTGCCTGGGGCAAGGAAGGAAGGAGGAGGAATTATGATCCCTCTGGTTGGTTTTGATCAGGTACTTTTTAGCAAAGTACATGGCAGCTGACCAAGATAATGACACAGTGCTTTCCTTTTTTACAGTTTGAAGATAAATCTGATGCTGTATTTGATATTACAGAAAAATGTAAGTATTTCTATTTATTTCTGTAAGGTCATAGTTTCACAACACATTTCTTGGAAGTATCATTGCCACTGAACCAGGACTGCCTTGCCCTTCTTTCAGCCCTTGCTGCTCATTCCCTCCCTTGCATTGCCTTCTCCACAAGTGTTACAAGACAGATGAATGGAATTTAATGTTTTTTTCTCTCTTTGGTTAGTTTTACTCAGTTCAGTTTCTGCTTCAGAGTGGTGAGGGGGTCTGAACTGTCTCTGTCAGCAGTGTTTTAGCAGCAATGCTGGCCCAAGAAGGTTGAGAGTATTCAAGAAACTGCAGCATCAGCCAGATTAGCAAAGGACACTCACCCTTCTCCTTTGTTACACGTGAAGTTGGTCAGTTTTCTGTGTGTTCACTGGGGTGTTTTTCTCCCTAGGTGATGAAATTCTGGATGCAGAAATGTCTGAGGACACTGACAACTTAACACCTGCCCTCGACAGCTTATCCTACGGACTATCGAATCAAACAGGACCTGAAAACTCACTGCAGGGTGATGATCATGATTATTTTCTGAACTCTGGGGATCTTGCAGGCATACCTGTTGTTGGGAGTGACAACGAAGAGGATCAGAATTTCACTCCAAAAGACACTCTTCCTTCAGCGATTCACGATGAAGATCATCTGGAAGAAGGCAAGAGAGTTCCAGAACATGAACTGGACAGTGAGAAAGAAATCCAGATTCAGAATGCAATCCAGAAGGATCTCCCTTCCCGCTTTGAGCAGGGCCCCGTATTTAAATCCCATCAGAAGGATTTTAGCATAACACGAGATAACAGCAAAGAGACTTTCTCGGCAAAGGAGAAGAGAGAAGGACATTTTCCAGAACGGGAAAAACGGTTGGAAAAAATCCCTAAAGATATGGATTCTAGGTTGAAAAGCAGTTTTGTTGACAAAGCAGGTAACTGTTGCCGTCATAGACCTGGCTGCCCAGCAAAGAGGAAGAAAGAACTAGACAGGAGTTAGCAACAGGGCCAGTTATTAAAAACATCACCTTGTTGAAGAGAACAGGCAGAGCTGTGTGTAGGGGAGCATTTTATGAAGAACCCTGAAATCCAATGGACTCTGTTTAGGTGGAGGATTTGCAGAGCATTAAGGGTGGTCTCATCCTCCACAGCCTGTTACAGAGCCTCAACATACCCTTTGTTGTTGTGGTTTCCTAAACCAAACGGGGTGACAATTCAAGCTTCCTTTTGGTTTTTCTTACTGTATTTTTTATAGACTGTGAAACTCCCTAACAGAAAAGCTGATGAAGTTTAGCTTAGGTTGATGGCCAGTGAAGATTTTTTGGTACCAATTCTTCATTGATGTCTCGCTGTTTAAAGCAGTATGGATGTGATAGTAGCATCAGGGAAAGGCTTGCTAGAAAGGTATTAGTGTCTGCAGGAACTAAGCCAGAGTGTAGCTTGAGATCTGCTTTTCCCAGGAGACTGCTCTCCTTCTTCCTCAAATACTCATGTCTTGGACTTTGTCCAGCCAACATGGAGAGAAACAGAGATGCCTGGAATCCCCTTCTCATTTGACAGTCACCGTAGTCTTGCTGCCCACACACTTATTTTTGACTTCCCAAGCTCTGAAAGTTCCAGTGAATGAAGGAGTTAAGAATAACCAGGCTGGAACACGTGATTTAATCTTATTCAGCAGAGGGAGGGTGAGCCAGTATGTGAGGGCCTCCTGGCTGCTTGTCCACATTCACAGCTTACAGTTCTGAGATTTACACTTGATATGTTCAGCAACAGCATCTTAAAAATCAGTGCTTCGAGGTGGCACCAGTGAGAGAAAAGCAATAGAGACGTTTTTAAGACAAAGAAGAGTTAAAAATGGCTCTTTGCTTTTACCTTGACTTGGAAATCATGGGAAGAATAGATCAGTACAAAAAATGTATTTAGAAAATTGTAAATACCTACAGTTAAAAATGCTCTACAGGTAGAGGTAGTCAGTAGCTGAAACAGGAATGGTAAATGTTGGTGGGTTGTAGCATCCAGTATCTAGACAAATGCAGTTTTTAAAAAAGATGTATTCTAAAAAAGCAGAAGCTGCTATTTCATGAGGAGGGGGAAAAAGACAAAAGATCAGAACAGCAAAGAAAAAGCCGCAAGATGTTGCTCTGAAAAGTATTTTTTAATTTCAGTGTCAAAATGGGGAGAATTCAGAACCTGCTGGGGCGTGGAAAATTCTGAACGAACAACTCGCCTTGGAATTTTACACCCATTTTGCTGGAATGGGAAAATAATGATGCAAGAGAATAATAAAATCATCAGTTCTCTTTAGGGATTACCATCTTACTCGCAGGGAGGAGAAAGGGAGTAGTTTAACACTGGTGAGGTTCTGTCAGACTCTGGGGTTGGGGAGCAGGCTGAGACTCTGATAGTTTTAAAGGAAATGCCTTGGAACCTGTATTCATTTCTATTTAATGTATATGTTTTCCTCAGTTCATAATCAAGTAGAAGAAACATTACGGACGCAGTTAGCGCCACAAACTCCAGAAACTAACTTCAGGGTAAGCTATAGATCTTTCAACCACTTTTGCAAGTGCAGCAATATGCTGGAATAATTCAAAATACGTATTTTGTATTTGAGTGTAAATTTGAGTGTCAAGGAAACTGGTCTTCTGACTGTTAGACATCTGTGCTACTGAAACAGTGCCTATAATTTTGTAAAATTTTCCTGACCCTCTCTTTGAATTGAGGATTCTTTTGGTAGCCACTTTCCTGTTCAGCACGGTCTGAGTGACCTGTGAGCCGAATCTAGACCTGGATGCATCCACCTGACCTGCTGCCTTTTTTCCACATGAGCCAGGGAACAGCTGTATCCACAGGAGACGCTCCCAGACAACCAACACAGAGAGCTGGGTGGCTTCTGCTTCGGCCAGAGGAGTGGAAAGGCTTGGGGGTGGGACGAGAGAGGGGGCTGCAGGGAGGTTGAGGCAGCAGCTGCTGCCCAGCATTTCTCCCACCTTCCAGTGGCAGGACCTAAATTCTTGGTCTGCACCACAAACTCCCCTTGGCAGCAGCCCAGCTCCTCATGGCAGATGCAGGAGGGTGAATTCTTTTTCATATTATTGTTTCAGGAGTCTAGCTACCTATTTTCTAGTAAGGAATCTATTGGACAAGAGCTGGGGAATTCCTTTGCATCAAATATTAGAATTAAGGAGGAGCCTTTGGATGACGAATGTGATAAAGCTATGGCCCCACAGCAGGGACTATTAGACAAAATTAAAGATGAACCTGGTAATTCTGAGGTAAGTTTCCCGTTGCATTTCTCATTTTGGTCTGACAGCTGACCGCATAAGCTGAACATAAATTCAGCAATTTATTTGGTTTGTTGCCCAAAATTTAACTTGAAGACCATAGTTTAGTAGAAGGATTTTTCCCTCTTACACTACCGTGAAACCCAATCCCTCTCAAAACTTTTTAATGTCCTGTTACCTTGTCGCTGAAAATATTTTGCTTTTCAGTTGGAAACAAAGCCAAGTGCTGTAAAACTTCTGTTACTAAATCTTCGGCAGTATAGACACTTTATCTCACTCTAACTAGGAAATAAACTGTAAATCACATTTTGTGTGTAGTAGCAGTTAGATATGTGAGTTAAAGCAGTGCTATTCTTGCTATTCCCTTCTTAAAAAGATTGTCTTTACAAGCACAGTGATTCCTTGTTCTTGTTTTAAATTAACATTTAGAGGTCTTAGCAAAATATTTAAGTACTTACACATCCACGAGGTCAATTTAAACGTGTGTTTAAGTGACTTTCTCATTCAAGACTGACATTTTTTATGATGATACAGGTAAAAAAAATGAAAAATTACAACCTGGAGAAAGTCTGCCCTATGGAGCGAGCAGTGCTGGGGCCAGGATTGCTGAGCTCAAACCAGTCTCTGTGCCACTGGTTTGCTGTGTGACACCAGGGAAATGAGCTGTGTTGCAACTCCTGTCTTCTCACTGCTCATCTTTGGGTGACACGCCAAACTTTATGTGATGAAAGTGTGCAAAGCTTCCCAAAGTGATCCATCCCCTTGCACTGACATGGGAGTGTTGGTGTTCCTGGGCAGGTGTTAGCTTTTAGCATCACTCTGTGTCCTTCTGCTAAACCTCCTCTGCTCTCTGGGCCTGTCTTCCCAGCATTTTTTCTTCTTTTCCCGTAATACTCTCAACTTAATAAAGAAGTAAAGTATCTGCAGCTTCAGATTTTACTGCCATTCTGATTTCAGTCTCTGTGGGATTGTTTGGGTTTATTTTTCCCTAAGCCTATAGAATGTCAAACCACGTGTAGGGTAGTTAAATCTGTCTCTTCTTTTGTCCTCCCAAGATGGCATCTGCTGTGTGGATTTGTGTGGAATGCAAGGCGAGATGTCTGTGGTTATCAGAGATCATATTAATAAGTAAAAATGAAGACTTGAAGAATTTAAATGTCAAATATCGTATGGTTCAAAATATTCCTTCCTGGAGTAAAATCCTGTGATCATCAACTTTGCCTGGTACTGCAAAAGTAGGAGACCTGAGTTCATTTTGTTTTACTTTAGATTGGAATTTCTATAGGGGGGCTTTGTGGGGTTTCTTAATATTTCCTGAAAGATAAGAGCATTTCTTGCTGTAACCAATAGTTGGAGCTGAAGGTTTTTGGCTTTCAGCACTGCTACACTGCTGTGAAATTGCTTGATCATGCACAGTTGATGTCAGGATTTGCCTCCATTTCTCTTCCTGGTATTGACTAAGGATAAAACTGTAGTTGAAATGCTTAAAAAACTGTATGTCTGCAAGTAACTGTTTTTAAAATAATAATAATGATGATAATAATAAAAATGGTGCTTTCAAATCCTATCACAGCACACCCATCCCCAACCTAGAGCTTCTCTTAGCCATGATTAGAGTGTTTCAGTTGACATTTCACACAATCAAGGAATACCATTGCCTGTTCTCCTGGGAAACCTGTTGAGAAATAGTTTGGCTGTGTTAGAGTAGGAACTTTCAGTTTCCCCCAGGAGTAAGAGCAGCGTTCTGTGCCGTGTGAGGGGTGGTGTGGGATTTTCGGAGCTGGTTTAGGCTGGAGGAGCAGCTCACTGTCACTGGGAAGGGAGAGAGTGACTCTGAAGTGCCTTCCTTGGCAGCCAGGCAGAGACTGTGAGTTTAGCCCAGTCAGAACATGACATCCTGCCTCACAGCTCCCAAATAGCTGTAAGGACGCTAAATCTTATCATCTCTGTAGTTCCAAGAGATTATGCTTTTCAGCCTATTAAGATTTACATGTGGAGTGTTCCAAGCTGCTTTCTGGCTCAGATTTCTGGGGAGAGCAGGGGCAGGAAGTGTGGTGTCAGCCTGAAGAGCTGCTGGGGACTAAGCCAGTCATTTACAGCATGTCAGCTATTCCACAGGCAGCTGTCCATGGGGATTTTCTCATCCTGCACCAAGTGTGAGGTGATTCCCCAGGCTGAGCAGGGACTGTGATGGTCTGGCTGTGAAGGTGCCAGCTTTGATCAGCTGCAAAGCTTCACCTTAGACTGCTCCACAGTCCTGAATCCTGGTTAATACAGAGTGCTTCTCATCGAGGTTCCAGCTCTGTTTCATTATTGTCCTTCAGGAGGGTGAAGATAAGGCTTGTTTCACAGAACAGGGGCAAGGACTGCAAAGCACTTCCAGATAGGAGGTTTGTGTGAGTGGAAAGCAGGGATTTCCTAAAGCTTTGGTTAAATTCTGAGGTGCCTTGGAGTACAGCTGGAGAGGGGAATGCACCAGGCAGCTCCACTTGTCCATGCGTGCACCCTCGGGTGTGGTTTGCTGTGACCCTCTGAGCAGGTTCTGTGTGTGCTGCTCAGACAGCAACACTGTCACTGACACTCACTCCTCCTTAGGGTTCATTGCAGCATTGTGAAAGAATGGAAATCATGTAACCTGTGATTACATGTGTGTATTTGTTCTCCTTTTCCTTTCCCTTTGTTTTAGGAGTACGGCCAACAGCCAAAATCTCAGGAAGGGGAGCTGAAAATCAGTGCTGTATTTTCAGTCAGTGGCAATCCTGTTGGTAAGGAATAGGCAAGACTAACTTCATTTAAACCTGTAAAATGTGTCACCTTTGCAATAGTCCTGCAGTTATTCTGCGTTTCATTTCCTGTGTCTTGACCCCAGTAGAAATAAAGAACTAGTTGGTTTAGAGACAGTGAGTTGAGGTTGTAAAATAATTGTATTTTTGAGGCATAAGAAAATTAAATATGAAATACAAGGAGAAATGAATGTGTGTAAATGGCCTTAAGCTGAAGGAGGGCAGGGTTAGATTAGTTATGAGGAAGAAATCCTTCCCTTTGAGGGTGGGCAGGCCCTGGCACAGGTTGACCAGAGAGGCTGTGGCTGCCCCATCCCTGGAAGTGTCCAAGGCCAGGTTGGACAGGGCTTGGAGCAACTTATTGTAGTGGGAGGTGTCCCTGCCCATGGCAGGGGAGTGGAACTGGGTGAGCTTTAAGTTCCCTTCCAACCCAAACCATTCTATGATTCCATGAAAGGGATGCTGAAAGTGCATTCTCTGCCTTAATAGTAGTTAAAAAAACCTGCTATGCAGAAACCCAGCACAGGGCATGTATTTCTGGAGAGTTCATGTGCTATTTGATTCTCCTCTAGACCCTGACAACCCAAATAAAGTCACGAGCCTTGTGCTTGCCCCTGCACACAGTGAGTTCTGTGTAATAGATCCGTAACACTTACACTGTGTTTTCTCTGTGTGGTTTTGTGTTTTTTTTTTTTTTTTTAGCTCCACAGCTGTCATCAGGTTTCCAGCCTGCTGTGGCATCCTCTGGCATGAGCAAAATGCTCCCTTCAGTTCCAAGCACAGCTGTTCGGGTTTCCTGTTCTGGCTGTAAAAAAGTCCTGCAGAAGGGGCAAACTGCCTACCAGAGGAAAGGCTCGACCCAGCTCTTCTGCTCCACACTGTGCCTCACTGGATACACCGTTCCAGTTTCTCGCCCACCAGCTTCTACCAAGAAAACCTGCTCAAGCTGCTCGAAGTAGGACAGTGCTTTAATTTGCTCTAGTAATAATTGATACTCAAGCAGATAATGAAAGGCTTCAGTGCTGGTTTG
The DNA here is from genome assembly GCA_013400415.1 of Scytalopus superciliaris. Taxonomy (NCBI): domain Eukaryota; kingdom Metazoa; phylum Chordata; class Aves; order Passeriformes; family Rhinocryptidae; genus Scytalopus; species Scytalopus superciliaris. The sequence goes on along the minus strand of VXBX01004674.1, from coordinate 180,343 downwards.
ACGCCTCTCGCTGTGGCCGTAGCGCTGCTGCTCTTACGCTTCCCTTCAAAAATCGGTGGCTGATGCTGTTCCTTGTTAATTGGTCTGTCTGCTGGCAGTCCTGTTTCCTTAATTGGGTGTTATATACACACGTTTTAAAAGCCTCTGTGGTGAAGAGGGCCTTTTTTAGGTTTAAATGAGCCAAATGTGAAAAACTGTGTTTCAAAAGGTCCTGCGTTTTCCTGCCGTTTCGAAATGTCATTGCACTCTCAAAACCACTAACAAAGAGTGCATTCTCAAAAAGTATTTTATACTTTTTTAGTCCTGGAGGAAAACAGATTTATGAATCCCTAAAATGAAGCAAAGCATTGGTGAAATAATGTATTCAAGGCAGAATATTTCCTTAGATTCTAAAAAAAAAAAAAATAAAAAATTAACTTTCTGATCTGGCTCCATTCTGTAATCTTAGATTTTTGTAGGTCTTTGACCTTCAAAATATATCACTGCTGTTCTGTAAGATATAGAGAGGTTGCATTTATTAAGAATTGAGATTTTTTAGGTAATTGGGTTTCAGCACCCAAATCAGTTATTTTCTGCCTGGGTGGAAAGGTGAGGTTGGCTCCTGTGAGCCTACTTGGACAAAATCCTTGAGAAAATATCTACATTTCCCACAGTCCTGTTTGATGCACATTCTCAAATCTTCATCTCTAACAATAATTTTAATTATTAAAATATTTTGTTCATCTGTATTATGTCCAAATTAGCAAGAGGAGACCTTTATGTCTGGCTCTATAAGATGTCATTACTATACATTAACTTGAGGCAAATAATTTCCAGTCTGATTGTGCTACAGTCTGTCTGTAGAGAATTATTCATATCTGTTATTTTTAGTTATGGAAGTTATTTTGCCAAAGACATGCTGCTTTGTTTATCATTTCTTCAACAGCAAATTTAAGTTTTACAAGGGCAGCTGAACTTAAACTTGAGGCTTCAGTTAATTATTCTTTTCACTTGCTGTCTAAGTGTGAAAAGGCCTTGTAACAAAGTTTAGAAGTCTTGGCTGTAATTTGTATTTATGCTGTTGAAAAATGGGTTACCTCTGATAGGACAAGTGAGGAGACATCCTTCCAAGCAAGAAAGTTACATAAGTATTTTCTCCTAGTTTTCTGACTTCAGGGCTTTGAAACTTTTCTGTGAAGGACTGTTTCGAAACAGAGAAGAAATAAGGGGAAAGTTCAGTTTGTTAAATCCAGCAGCAAACAAACAGCACTCTAGATGGGAGATAAAATACTCACCAGACCATAGTGGACTGAACTAGTGGTGATTACAAGTTGTGACCTTTCATTTTTCCCTCTTTTCCCTACCCTCCTGTGATTGGTATGGTCATTGTTAAAGGGAATTATTCCACAGATCCTGCTTTCTAAGTTTTTTGTTAGTAAAGACTGTGCAAAACAGTTCCTTTCTCCCAGTACAATACAGCCTGTATCATTATAGGCCACTCCTAAGTCCAGGTACAAAATGTTTCACAAAATACCTACTTGAGAATTGTATTTCATAATCTATTTTCCTAACAGGAAAAGTAAAATTAACTCAGGTATTTAGACAGCAAAAAAGTAAGGTTTAAATTAAATGGATCCACCATCTCCTGGAGAATGTTTGCTCTCCAGAAGAGGCAAGGGCAGCAAGCTGACATGAAACCAACATAAATCCTTTATCTCTGTGTCTGTTTTTCTTTTTCCACAGAGAAATTCTAAATCCAAAGGATGTAATCACTGCCCAGTTTGATAACACAGACTCCAGCAAGGATTTCTGCAGCCAGTCTTGTCTGTCCACATATGAACTGAAAAGGAAACCCATCGTCACTATCCACACCAACAGCATTTCCAGCAAGTGCAGCATGTGCCAGAAGAACGCAGTGGTAATTGCAGATTGCTTCATTTGAATTTCTTCAGCTCAGCACAACTTGCTGTCTCAGAGATGAACACACGTATTCTTTCTGCCCCTGTTGAATATTCCTCCTTTCCTCTCAGATCAGGCACGAGGTGAATTACCAGAACGTGGTGCACAAGCTCTGCAGCGACGCCTGTTTCTCCCAGTTCCGCTCGGCCAACAACCTGACCATGAACTGCTGTGAATACTGTGGGGGGTATTGCTACAGTGGCTCTGGGCAGTGCCACGTCCTGCAGATTGAGGGCCAGTCCAAGAAGTTCTGCAGTTCCATGTGTGTCGCAGCATACAAGCAGGTATATGTGATAGGAAAAGGGGAATGGCTTCCCACTGCCAGAGGGCAGACTGAGATGGGATAGCGGGAAGAAATTCTCCCTTGTGAGTTTGGTGAGGCCCTGGCACAGGTTGGGCAGAGAAGCTGTGGCTGCCCCATCCCTGCAAGTGTCCAAGGCCAGATTGGATGGGGCTTGGAGCAACCTGAGCTGGTGGAAGGTGTCCCTGCCCATGGTAGGGGATAGAATGAGATGAGCTTCCCTTCCAGCTCAAACCATTCTGGGATTCCACGATTCTAGGATTCTCTGTTTGGACTGAATACTAAAAATGTAGTCTTTAAGGTTGGAAAAGCCCTCCAAGATCATCAAGTCCAACCTTCAACTAAATATCACGATGCCCATTAAACTATATCACATTTACTTGTGTTCTGAACACTTCCAGGGATGATGATTTTCTGCTTAATCTTTGCCCAAACATGGTGCTCTGTTTTTCCTTTACCACTGAACCAGCTACCAGAAAATTCCAGTGTGGGAGAAGACACAGTGGGACCTCCCAGCAGCAGCCCACTGTGACTGTTTTCAGTCTCTGAGATGCTCCCTGTTTGAGTATCCTTTATTAAATTAAATTGTAGCCTTTAAATTAAGTGGAGAGGAAAAGTAATAATTAGTTGATAATTATGATTTTTATTTTAAAACTTTTAATATTTCATTTTTATTGTAATGGATCCTCTTAAAGAGCTGACCATTTGAGAGAACCTTAATTTATTTTAATAGCTCAATTATTTTTGACAGACCTATCTTAATGCAATTACTTTAGGAAAAATTGCCCTCTGATAAGAGTGTAACTTCATTTTGTGACTGGACTCTACTGTCCCATTATTCAGGCTACTTAGGCCAAGAGAGGTCTAATGAATTTTTAAAAAAAATAAGTTATGGGAAACGTATTTCATCCAGAAAATTACCTCCAGCATTAGTTGTCCTCTGAAATGAATCTGGAAATAACATTAAATAAGCTGGGAAGGATTTCATGCTGCTTTTGCATCCCACATCAGAACCCCATGTATGATAGTTCTCCTGAAAATACAGTATGTTCAAAGCTTATAAGGTTAAGTCTGATCTATTTTAATTGACTTTTAAACAGCATTCAACTCAACTGTCAGGTACATTCTGATAGTTTCTGGGGTTTTGTGGGTGTTTTTAAATCCTTAAAAGCTTATACTCTGTTCTGTCCTGTGAAGAGCTGGAATAGCTGGTGATAGAACAAAGTGCATTTTTAAGGCTGGTGCACTAATACTCAAAGTTTTTTCCAAACTTAGGGACCTTGAAAACCTTAAACACAGAAAATGTGGCTATGAAAGTCAGGCTTCTTGCTGTGTCTCTCTTTCAAAGCAGTCTGTGTGCCATACACTGAAAGCTGTGATTATTACTAGCACATGGATCTCTTTCCCATTTTGCTACCACCATATCATCAGGGAACCTGCTCCTCCCTGTTCCTTGTTTCCTCATCTGTTCAGTGGGAATATTGCTTACATACTTAGCTGATGTATTTAGTCATAAGCAAAAATGAACTTGTCTCAGACAAAATGCTGATCCATGTTAGTGCAACCTGTAGTGGTGTCTGCATCAGAAGTCTTTGCCCAGACAGCCTGGTACTGGTTAAACTGGGCTGGGGAGGCAGCTCCAACCAGAACTCAAATAAGTGGATCTGCACCATAAATAACAGCTGTAATACAAGTGCTGTTTCAAGCACACCAGCACATTTTGTACATGTTTTATGTGTTACAGATAATTTCCAGGTGAATAAAAACACCATGTTTCAAATGAATGACCAATTTCTGTGTTTCCACAGAAGTCAGCTAAAATCACACCCTGCACACTGTGTAAGTCCCTGAGATCTTCAGCCGAGATGGTGGAGAGCACAAATAACTTGGGGAAAACAGAATTGTTTTGCTCTGTGAACTGTTTGTCAGCATACAGAGTAAAAGTAGTCTCTTCTGCAGGTAAGCTCTTCCTTTTACTTCCTTAGAAGCTTAATTTCACATGGCTCATATCCAGTCTTTATTTGTCTTGCAAGTTAAGGCTGATATTCTTTTTTTTGAAAAGGAGGGTGGGAAATGGCTTTCTTTTAAAGAGAAGTGCTGAGATGGGAACTTAAGGACTTTCTACCACAGATAAATGTAGCAGTGACAGTACAGCCATTTCAGTTTTGGTTTTGGGGAGCTTAAACATGGTAATCAACCTTAAATCTGTTTTCTGCTCCTGCAAGTGCAGCTAGTGGGTTTCCCAGCTAGACAAGCCACTTATGTGGACATGCACTATGTCACTGCTGGGATTCCTCTGCCCTTGTTCTCCTGGGGATGAGCTTTGTTACCTCAGCCCAGTGTTGCGTGGAGCTAGGCAAAGATCTTCCCAGGCTGTTTTTCTTGTGGAAATAGAAAAATGCTTACTGGCAGCCTAGGAATACTGGGAGATTAATTAAATTTCTGGCAAGCAACAGGCACAGCAGCTGCAGTGTCTGCTTATGAATCTGTAGAGACGTCATCTCAGGCTTCTCTCTGTACCTTGGCTCATCATTCAGACTCTGTTTTTGTATGCACGGTGCAAAATTATCTGCAGCACAACCTGATGTTGCATAAATCACTTTCTCTTCTCTGTTTCACCCTCAGGTGTTCAAGTTCAGTGCAACAGCTGTAAAACCTCAGCAAACCCTCAGTATCACTTGGCTATGTCAGACGGGAGCATACGCAACTTTTGCAGCTACAACTGCGTAGTAGCTTTTCAGGTGTGACATTCCAGGATTTCTTCTCCTTAGCTGAACCAACAGAATGCTAAGTCGGTGGTGGAAATATCTGGGCTGTCAGGTAAAAGATGCAGCCTTGTGAAATGAAGCCTGTCCCTTTGGTTCCCTGCAGAATCTGTTCAACAAGCCTGCGGGACTGAACTCCTCGGTGGTGCCGCTGACGCAGGGTCAGGTCATCGTGAGCATCCCCTCGGGGACGGTGGTGTCGGCTGGTGGCACCACCTCCACGGTGTCCCCCAGCTCCACGAGCACCTCGGCTTCAGCAGGGCTCCAGAAACTGGCTGCCCAGTGCCAGCAGGTCACTTTTACCCGCTCTGTTGTCAAACTCAAGTGTCAGCACTGCAGCAAATTGTTTGCAACCAAACCCGAACTGCTTGAGTACAAGGTAATCAAGATCAGGGTTTTTCAAGCTCTTTTTTTCTCAGCAGAAACCCAAGAAATTGTAGTTTATATGCACTGGTCTGTCATTACTGCTTTGTTGCTTACTATGAGCTGCTGTGGAGGGATTTGGAACTGATTTTGGTATCATTTAACCATTATCCAACTGATACAAGCTCTGTGGTCATAAAACCAGAAGGAAAAAAAAAAAACCACCCAAAAAACTCGAACTAAATAATTTTCTGGCTAAAGAAACACATTCCCATCTCCGCGACCTAGAGAGGATCCTTTTAATGCAGGGACAAGGCACATTGCTGAGGGTTTTCTGCAGAAAGTTCTGCTTTATTATAAAGCTAAATGGGGAGACTGATTTGCTGGTCCTGTCTGTTGTTGATTTCCAAGAGTATAAATATGCTTCTGCATTTTTATTAACAATTAAAATGTATTATCTGGGATGTGACTCATTCAGACATTGAAACCAAAACATTCTGGCTTTGTTGCAGGGTAAAATGTTCCAGTTCTGTGGGAAGACCTGCTGTGATGAATATAAGAAGAAGAACAGTGTGATGGCTTTGTGTGAATACTGCAGGTTTGAGAAAATTATCAAGGAGACAGTGAGAGTCTCAGGCACAGATAAAATATTCTGTAGTGAAGGTAAGAAAGGGCAAGACACTCTCTCAGAGAAATCAAATCACAAGTGTTTTGCCTTAAAATTATTGGTGATCCCGAGAGAAATCTGTTATTTTTAAGTTAGAAATCTGGTTTTTAGGTTTAGGAACACAGGACCTTGTTCACACTTAATGGTATGTTACAAAAAAATTACTACAGACATCACTAATTACAAGAACTAGAAGCGTCATTTTGGTATTGAAGGATGTTTTTGCTGTTTTCTTTTAGTTTGTAAACTGCTCTATAAACACGACCTGTCCAAGCGCTGGGGAAACCACTGTAAAATGTGCAGTTACTGTTTACAGACTGCCCCCAAACTGGTCCAGAATCACTTTGGGGGGAAAACGGAGGAATTTTGCTCAGAGGAGTGCATGTTTAAATTCACAGTTTTGTTTTACCAGGTAAGCAATATTCTCACATCCTCCAGAAGAGGTTTTTGTCTGCATATTCGTTGTTGGTGTTTCCAGGTGTGCTCAGTTTCTCCCTGACTCTCTTTTCCTAGATGGCAAAGTGTGATGGTTGTAAGAGGCAAGGTAAACTCAGCGAGTCCATAAAATGGCAAGGAGACATGAAGCATTTTTGCAATCTGCTTTGTGTTCTGTTGTTCTGTAAACAGCAAAGTGCTTCTGACCCTCCACCCTCAAACAACACAGGTAAACCAGGCTGGGGATGGTGTTTCCTTTTGGTGTGCATGATAGTGAGATGGGTGCTTGTTTGGAAACTCAACTGGGTGAACTTTTTAAGATCTGTATTCTCCCAGGGAGTTTGCTATTGGATGAGCCCAGGTTTAGATCACTCTTTCTTGAGATAGTTTCAGACTTCTGTAGGTGTGAAATGCAAGATGTAACAAAAGCACTTGCTTTTCAGTCACTTCCATGAAACAGAGGTCTGTTCTCTTGGGGTAAAATGTGCTGACCTAGTGAAGACATACTAAATATCTCAGTTGTCTGACTAACATATAGAAGATACGGTAGAATGTGAATTTTCATTTAACAAAAGCAATCAAGTGGTGAAATTAATAGACATAGTGGTTGTAAATACAGATTCCCATATACACAGTTAAATCAGACAGTTCTGTGCAGTCTGTGGGCGTATGAAGAGTTCTCATTTCTGTGTCATTAAGTGTTGATTCTTGGAAGTATCATTCCCAAGATTAATGAGGGCTGAAGCTGTTTCCTTGAGCAGGTGGAATGGGAATGAGGGTGGGAACGAAGCCCACAGGAATAGGACCTGTGAGTTTCTGTAGGGAATGGAATGCAAAGGGAAAGAAAGGCCTGCAAAGACAGGAAGAGGAAGGGAACCAAAAGGCAGGAATATGACTGATCCTAAAGAAGGGCATCATCTCCCACTGAGTGATGGTGGTGCAACAGTAAGGAACCCCAAACCAATAAAGAACATTAACTGAGTTTATAGTGTGCATCAGGCCACAGTCACCTTTTCAGCTCGGTGCACATCTGCTGCTTACACTGGTGGGAGCTCTTTTCTCCTCTTGCTTTGTTTTCTTGTGGAACAACTCCTGTTTAAACTGAAATGCTGCAGCTTGACACCTTCATCCCCTTTTCACTCAGCTGCCTTTTTCATCTGGAGATAAATCTGAAGGGGGGGGTGTTGTTTCAGAAATGCTGTTTTACAGATTATCTTACTGCTTATTTTCATTTTCTTCTGCTCACTGTGTCCAGCAAACCTTTCCATGGCACCTGCCTCCTCCTCAGGCCCTCCTTCTTTGAGAAAGGACTCAACCCCTGTCATAGCAAACGTGGTGTCCCTTGCAAGCACCCCAGCTGCCCAGCCTACTGTTAACTCCAACAATGTCTTACAGGGTAAGGCAGCTGAATACGATGCCTGTACTTTTAAATCTCTATTCCTGAACATTTATATTTGCTCAGGGATTTTTTTTCACTGAGGACAACAGCCACTTCTTCATTATTCTTCACATCAGTGCAGCTGGTTGCATTTGTTCTTCCTTTATATAGGTATAAATAATGACTTCAGTTTATATACCTACAGCAGGGAATGAGTTTTAATTAGAATTTTTTTTCTTGACCTTGGCAAAATATAGATTATGGTCCTTGATGATAAATACACAGGTTATTGTATGGGGTTTTTTTCTTCACAGGTGCAGTCCCTACTGTGACAGCAAAAATAATAGGAGACGTAAGTTTTATGAGACCTTTTTTCTCACTTTCACCCACATTGTATCAGTAACAAGTAAAGTATCCAAGAATTTTGCACTGTCATTTTTTAACTGCCTTCCTTGGCTAGGATTGGGATTTAAAATCCATCCAGATTGCGGATGCTTTTTAAAAAATAGATAGAACTTATATGGACAAAAGTCCTGTTGTGTCCACTGACAGAATGGATGTTTTAAGGCAAAGCCTGTCAGACTGTGGTTCTTGAGGTATCTGTGGTTCTCAGGTTATTCAGTGGTTTCACATCACTTTACTCAGTTTTTTAGGTATCTGTATCAGACTTTTAGTTATCCAAAACAACAACTCCTCTTTTTACCTTTGCCATCAGTAAGACTCCAAGGTCAAAAGTTTATGGTGGCTATTTGACTGCAAGAGCCCAGTATTCTTGCAGATTTGTTCACTGCACTGTTAACAAAATCAGCTTTATTAGCAAAATTAGCTTCAAACAACATTATTGTTTGATCCAAGTAATTTGAGATGGAGACCAGAAAGCACCAAATGCATCAGCAAGTTGGTTTTGCAGTAGCTTTTAAATGGTCATTTTTATCAGCAAATAGTTTTAAATTGTTCAGCCTCCCACACAACAGAACCTTCAAACCAATACTGACTCTGCCCTGATTTTGTGTTTTCCAAACAGGCAAGTACCCAGACAGATGCCCTAAAACTCCCATCATCAAAACCACCCAGACTTCTAAAAAACAAAGCTTTATTGTGCAAGCCATTCACACAGACTAAGGCCACCTCCTGCAAACCTCACACACAGAACAAAGAATGCCAGACAGGTGGGTATCTGATCTCCTACCCTGGTGTAAAAGTTGCAGTTGACAGAGTAATACATTATTCATGTAACAGAGAATGATATTTAATGTATTTTGAAAGCTTAACTAGTTTTCAGGTGGTTGTATGGTATTTTTCCAACAATTTTTTGTTTGTTCTGTTTTTGGTACAACAGATGATGTAGCTGTTCAGCCCCAGATCATTGTGGTACCTGTTCCTGTACCAGTGTTTGTGCCAGTGCCCCTCCACCTCTACACCCAGTACACACCAGTTCCCCTGGGGATGCCAGTACCTGTAAGTTATGCTGCAGTTTACTCCAGAAGTCAGTGGTTTCCAGTCCTGTTTGGTGCCCAGCACAGTGTCAGTGGGTGCTGTGGCTGCTCATGCAAGTGGTACTTGAAATCCTTGAAAGCTTTGCCCTCCTTATTGCATTGTGTTTGGCTAAACATCATCACACAAAAGTACCAGTTTGTAGGGAGAGTACAGAACAGTCCGGAGTTATTCTTAAATTAATTTTAGTAGTCCTAAATTATGTGTAAGATTAAATAAGGGGAATCTCCCTTGTGTATTTGCTGTTTCCCTTCACCCCTAAATATGGTCTAATATTTTCCACGTGTTCCATAGGTACCAGTTCCCATGCCCTTCCCAACTACCCTGGATAATGCTGATAAGATTATTGAAAATATTCAGGATGGCAAGGAAAAGGTGTCCATGAATCCATTTGAAGCTGATCTCCTTCAGATGGCAGAAATGATTGCAGCAGATGCAGAGAGAGAAAAAACACACTCTCACGGTGGTAGGTGGTGGTTTTCCAAAGGAAATGAAATGCAGTGAGGAGAAGGTCTGTCCTCTCACCACAGAGATTTCCCTTTCCCCCATCCTGGGTGCTGATTTCACTGGTGTTGGCAGTAGCAGGTTACTAGAGGTAGTAATCTCCAGATCAGTACATCATGTGTTAGAAGGAGGAGTCAAAGTCAAGAAGACAGAGCAGCTGTTTTAAAGGAATATTTACCTATCAGGATTTTTGTGGTGGTGCACATCAGAGTGTGTTGTATAGTGACCAGCCCTTGTAATAAAAGTGGAACAAGCTGGAAAGAGATGAACAGAATATCTTATTTGTCCAAAGATAACTCAAATACCAGACAGGGAGGGATGGTAACCTTTGGAAAAGCAAGCACAGGTTAGTTTTGCATTTCTGTTTCCCCTGCAACAGCATGACCAGGGTAGAGAGCTCTTGGGAAAACTCCAGTGAAGGAGGACACATCATGTGTGTTAATATTATGAGCTAATACATAGTTTTTTGGTGTTCAAAGTATTTATATTAGTCATGTAAGCTGTCAGTCACCTATAGATACAGATTTCCTTCTTTTTCCAAAGGATCTCAGACATCTGAGCACGAGCTCTTCCTGGACCCCAAGATATTTGAGAAAGGTCAGTCAGGTTTTTACTTCTTTGCAAATGGATGTTGATCCTATTGTATCTCCTCTTGCAAACTCCTGGTTTATGTGTTCCCTGTGGTCTGTGTGATCCCTCTTGCCACAGACCAGGGCAGCACTTACAGCGGAGATCTGGAGTCAGAGGCCGTGTCCACCCCACACAGCTGGGAGGAGGAGCTGAACCACTACGCCTTACGATCCAATGCCCTGCCAGACCCCGACCCAGAACTGAAGCAGTTCTCCAAAGGTGATGTGGAACAGGACCTGGAGGCAGATTTTCCATCAGGTCGGTGTAACGTGAAGGAAAACTCCTTGTCCTGTAAAAGCACGCGTGGTTTTTCTGTGTGAGCATTGTACCAGCAGTCTGCCTGTGTGTTTTCATGGAGTGAAGCTGGGTGTTTAAAGCTACAGTTACTGATCAGCTCTACTAAAAATGACTATTTTTAAGATATTACTGGTATCTTTAAAGACAGCATTCTGTAGAAGCCCTGGTAGGAGCAGCAGGCAGCCTTGCTTGACTCCTTTAATTCATCACTTCTGTGTCCCTGGATATAATCCATGTGAGTGGGGGGTAAGATCATGTTTGCCTGAATAAATACACCCACTGTTTCAGGGGGCTTTTATCTTCTACTGAGAATTTACTTTCTTTTTACAGAAAGTGCATAGATTGCTTAGTTGTTCAAATGTCAGCATTATTTGAATATATAGCTGTGATTGCCAACTGTCAGGTGTTCCATAGTGTCTCAGTGACAGTGACACTTCTACCTGGGCTGTTAAATCATGTGATTAAACTCTTCATGGTGTTGATTTGACTTCAGACTCATTTGACCCTCTCAGTAAAGGACTGGGTTTGCATTCACGTTCACGGGCAAGACGGAGACACAGGGATGGCTTCCCACAGCCAAAAAGAAGGGTAAGGAAGTACTTCTGGATCACAGATTCCTTAAACTCGAACTAATAACATCACATGCCCTAATCTAAGCATCTCTGGATGAGGAGCTTGTGAAATGCTGATTGTTCTGCTGTGTTTGTTTGCCTGCAGGGACGGAAGAAGGCTGTAGTTGCTGTGGAGCCCCGGAATCTCATGCAGGGCTCCTACCCGGGGTGCTCTGTTTCTGGGATGACCCTGAAGTACATGTACGGGGTAAACGCCTGGAAAAACTGGGTCCAGTGGAAAAACTCACAGGAGGAGCAAGGGGACCTGAAGTTTTCAGGTAAGTTTGTCTCCCAGAGAAAACAGAAACACTTAGCTGAAGAACACTTGCCATGATTTGTTGCTCAAGTAAAAATTAGGATTGGGTATCACTGAGTTTTACAATATCCATGAGTGGAGAACAGACTTTATGGAATACTGTCTTACATCTTTCCATGCATTTAAAAATCATGGCTATTACATTCTTAATTCTGTTTGCTTTAAAAACAGGCTCTAAAATGTAAGAAATGTTGATCTTTAAACCTTCACTTTGCCTTCATTTGCACATAGTAATTCTTCATTTGCAGCAGAGATGCCTTATGCAGCTGCAGAGCTTTTCTGAGCTATCATGGAATCATAGATTTATCAGGCCATAATTCTAGGTTGACAGCACCAACTTGGCCCCATCCTTTTCATCTGTAGCTGACCCATTCCCAGGGTATTTGTTTGTCAGCAGAACAGTTTGCTGTAAAAAAATTGTGTGTTACAACATCATAATCTTAGCACCTTATCTCCAGGCTTCACAGCTGGAAAGAAACATTCCAAAAGTCTGTGCTGCAACCTGCCTGAAATTAACTTTATTGCCCGTCTTGTCTCACTGGGGTGATAGATAATAGTGACATTAAATGTCACTTTTTTTTTTCCAATGATGGATTATTTTATTTTTTTCACAAAACCCCAGCAGTCCTGGGATTTGGCAGGTCTGACTCCCTTTTTCCCTGGTTTCAGATCTTACATCATTGCACAGACTTTTGTGGGCAAGTTTTCAGTCAAGCTGAGAATTTAAGTTAGGAATAGAACTGAGCTTTTTGGGAATGGTGAGGAAGAGAGCAAACCATAATCAATACTTGTGCAATGTAAAGAACTAAGCATGGCAGGACTTATATAAGAAAGATCCCAAAGGGAAGAATTCTAATTAGGAGATCTGCTTTTTCATCTCTTGTTTGGAATTTTGGTTGCCATTGCATGAGAACAGCTGAGGTTTATTTCCCAGAAGAGTAGTAATCACATGAGTTACTGTGTTTTTATCTTGTGGCTAAGGAAGTAAATATTACAGTTATTTCCAGGAAACTGTAACCACTCCCAGAAAGATTCCCAGCTTGCTTGTTCCCAGGCAGGCACTTCTGAGGTGTGGAACAGCCAAGCCTGGTAATTTCATTGCAGATCATTTGATCAGTTCCAGGTTGCTCTGCTTCCCTTCCCAAATCCCCCACATGTCCCATTAAAGTCTTCCTTACTTCTTCCTTTAAGAAGTCAGATATCCTGCACTCAACTATGCCCAGAATTATCAGGAATGCTCAAGGCCTCTCACTGCCCTGAGTCCAGCTGGAGAGGTGAAACCAATTTATCAGCCCATACAGGGTAGTTCATGTATGAGAGGAGAGTTAGGAGTCCTGCCTACGTGAAATAATAAGGAATGTGTGAAGGTTTAATCTGTTGAATTAATTTTTCTGATCATTTTCCTGGCCCCAGTTCATCCTGTGAAGCTCAAGGAGGACATTCTCTCATGCACTTTTGCTGAGCTGAGTTTTGGCTTGTGCCAGTTTATTCAAGAGGTGCGGAGACCAAATGGAGAAAAATATGATCCTGACAGCATCTTATACTTGTGCCTTGGAATTCAGCAGGTAACTGAGGATTGGGGGCTGCTGGGAATAGGCAGGACTGGCTTTGGTTATTTATGCTTTAAATCCACAGTCCCATGTAGCAGCTTGGGTTTTGTAGAGGAGGCAAGAATGTCTTTTTTTTTTTTTTGTGCTTTATTCTTCGTCTTAATCTCGTATTTTACTCATTTGTCTCATCTTTTTTATGCTCAGAGTGACCAAGTTCTGTCCTTGTAGGAATGTGGTGTGGGGGCAGGGTGTTTCTACCTAGACACAGCTCTTTGGGTTTGGAACCTTTTTGGTCCTATTTGATATATAGGAAAGGTCTGCTCTAGTGTGGGATGTTTGAGATCTAAAATACTTGCATTATGCTCTTCTAATATATAAGTTTACATGGAAGAGGTTACCCAGGAAAGACCTGTTGTGTTGGCAATATTTACAGAAGGTATACAATAGGAATAATTGCATTGCAATTAGTGAACTGTAAGAGCAGTGTAATAAGTCCTTGCTTACCTGCCTTGCAACAGCTGCAGGGCAAACCTGGACTAACACTAATCTCTGTTTAAAAATTAGTGTTCAGTATATTTCTGTTCTGTTTTCATCAGAACAGCCTGCTTGGTCCTGTTCTTACGCAGTCATTTTGAGATAAGAAATCAAAAGCTACTTCCAATGTAAAACCTGTTTGATTAGGCATGGAAATGTCTTAGATTTTTTTTTTTATTCCTGGTTATGCTTGGAAAAAATGTAGAAAAAGTTAACATTCAAAGTGCCATTGATAAGGGCTAGGAATAGTATGAGTGATTTTTGTGCTTCAGAAAACTGGTACAAACTCCTGACTTTGTGAAAACTTTTTTTAACAAGTTTAAGGAACTTTCTTCCCTTGCTGGGGCAAGTTGAGCTATTTCAGCAGCCTGTGCCTCTTGTTAGGAGGTATTATCATGTAAAGTTCTTTTAAACAGAAGAATATTCAATAATTACTCTGTTTTTTATAGGCAGACTTTTTCAAGAATACTCAATACTTAGAGGAAGGTGATTTTGTAGGAGACAGCTCTAGAGCTTGCAATATTAATAATAGTTCTTGTCTAGATCTCTCCTTTCATACTGGAGAGGTCCCAGTCCCTGCAGGAAATTTGATTTGCTGTTTTACTGCAGATTTCACCCAAGTGTTTGGCCCCATAAGACACTGAGACATAAGAAAGGAGAAGAATCTGATGTCCTGTATCTTCTCTGCAATGTTATGTGATTACAAACTGTCTGTCTCCCTGTTTTTTCTCTTGTAGTACCTGTTTGAGAATGGTAGAATAGATAACATTTTTACCGAGCCCTATTCCAGGTTCATGATTGAACTTACAAAACTTCTGAAAATCTGGGAACCTACAATTCTTCCAAATGGTAGGACAGTTCTTTTGTTTCATGTAGCTGCATGACAAAGCTCTGTCATAAATTAATGTTTTCTCTTGTGATCTGGGGCACTCATGTTCGTCTGCTCTCTCTGCACCTGTAATTGTGGCACCATGGATTTTATGTCTGTATCTATCACTTACGATTACACTTAATTATAGCTTTGCCTCTGAACAGTCCTTGGAAAGAAAGGATTCCCATTCTGGTACTCAACACACTAGTTTTTTTCCTCCCTCAAATTTCAGCTCATATTTTTGAGCACAAGTAGCCAGAATTGAATGTAGTGTTTGAGATGAGTTACTGCAAATACCGTGCACAGTTGCACTGGTGTTTCCCTATTGGTGCAGGAAATACTCCTGCTAAATTTGAGGAGCACATTAACAAATCATTGGAATCTTGTCTTGACTCCAAATCAAGAGCTCCCAAATTCTGCGGGTATTTTTAATTGGTTTTCAAGCCTGATCATGCTGTTTATAGAGCTGGGCACCAGCCCTGTCAGTACACAATGTCTTTTTCAGACTACAAGTGAAACTTGAGTAACTTTGGCAACTCTACACATGTATCCACAACTGGCTTTTTATTTAGAAAAACCAAGTTTTTGTTTAATACAGAAACAATCCAATTACTGCTGCACGCAGTGATTTATTTTTTTTTTTACAGCAGATTTCTTCTAAGCCTCCATATCTCATTTTCCTAACTGACTTATGCTAATCACATTGGGCTATTTGTATAAAAAAATGGGACATCTTAAACTCATGCTCAGTGTTACAGGAATTACACATTTTTGCAGTTGGGTGGTTGTGGTTTAATACAGTGAAATTAGGATTTAATGAGGATCTGGCGTCTTCAGTGTTCCTTTATGTCCTTCTCTTCAGGTATTGGAAGATCATGCTGTTGCACAGCTTGATTCTCCATGTCCCTCATATGTTTGTGCATGCAGAATTCTGATTTATATAGTAGGTGTGAATTTAGTCTGATGTGTGGTTCATCAACATTGGTTGGTTGAAAGAGGACTTAGATGCATAAATAACTATTTTCTCTTTTCCTATGCCCATTCTTTGTAGGTTATATGTTCTCAAGAATTGAAGAGGAACACTTGTGGGAGTGTAAGCAGCTGGGTGCATATTCCCCCATCGTTTTACTGAACACCCTTCTATTCTTCAACACCAAATACTTCCAACTAAAGAATGTCAGTGAGCACCTGAAACTGTCCTTTGCCCACGTTATGAGGCGCACCCGAACTCTGAAGTATAATACTAAGATGACATATTTACGTTTTTTCCCACCATTTCAAAAACAAGAGGTAGAATCAGGTGAGTGCTCTCTGATCCTCGGGGTTTGGGCAGTCACATCTGTGTTGTCTGAATCACAGTCACAGAATTCTGTGATTCTGGTTTGTCTGCTTCTTTTCACTGGGGAGAAAAAGTGTGTTACTCAGTAAACAGAGCTGTGCATGTGCTGTTGTCCTGTACATTTCCAGTGTCTCTCACTGGTTTAAAGGGAAGTTCTGCATGAGCCCAGGCATCCAGTAAAAACTCACAGTGGAGATGTCACAGATTTGGCTGCAAATTTATTTAATAGTATTTTATAACATCCTCGACTTGCATAAATCTGTATTAACTACTGCCTGAGTTAAAGGGCTTTTCTGAAGTCCTTTTCTCAGCATGTCATATTGACAAGGTTTCAAGGTCCAGATCCTCACCGTGCCTTTTTAATTCCCAGATTTATCCTGGATCTGTGTGGGGAACAAACCAGGCAGCCCCAGTGGAGAACAGCAGTTAGGGGCTTACACAAACAGGGACTTTCCTCTTGACACCAGAGGCAAAGACAGATTTTTGTTCTCAGTTAATTTTGCTATTTGGGAAAGGAAGGTCTTTGATCCTATGGGCTGCTTCAGCTTATAGTTCCAGTGTATTACATGAATTCTGTTTTAGTAAGAAAAATTCTATCCTCCATGGTTTCCTGCCACATACCAGTTCTTGGGGATTTTCTAGACAAGGAGTGGGCTGGGAACAGCCTGTAGCACATGCAGACCTTTTCCCACCCAGCAGATGACACCAGGTGACCATGGTTGGATGGGCACGAATAACCAGGTCACACTGTGTGTGGGTGGGTGGTGCAGAGTCACCACTGGGTGCTGGGCTGAGAGATCAGGGCTTCTTCCTGAAGGTGCTGCTTTTCACTGAACTTCTGTGATGCCATTTTTGTGTATCCAGATAAATTATCTGTAGGCAAAAGGAAACGCAGTGAAGATGAGGAGATTCCAACAGCAGTGGAAATGGCTGAAAACACAGATAATCCCCTGCGGTGTCCAGTCCGACTTTATGAATTTTACTTATCAAAATGGTAAGTGACAGAACTTGATTTTTGCTCTGTGTGTAGATTACAACAGGCATTTGGGCAAAGGAGCCCACTCAGACCTTCTGTGCCTGTGCTGTGGCTGCTCTCTGCAGTTCCTGGTCCCTCGGTGTGAGTGGAACCATCCTGACAGGAATCCCAGCAGCAGCACTGCTGTGAGACCCCCAGAGAGGTATTTTTTGTTACTGGTGTTGAGTCAAGAGTAGAGTTACAGGCAGATGTGTATCCTTTAAACAAATAAATTCTTTAGTGTGAATATAAACTGGGGGCATTACTACAGTGCCCATGGCATTCTCCTCTCCCTTAATTCCCACACACGATCCTTCTTTTGGGGAGATTGTAACTCATACCTCAGCATTGTATTTCCTGTGAAAGAGTGTAGGAGAAGTGTGAGTTAGGTAAAACTGATAACTTTTGCCTGCTGAGATGTGAGATTAACTTCTTTTAGGAGTCAGAAAGGAGAGTTATAGCAAGGACGCAGATATAAATCATTTTTTCCTCCTGTTTCTTTATAAACTTCAGTTAGATCCTTGAGCAGGTGGGAATATGGTGTTCTGTTCTCTTCAGAGAAAAATACACATGCAAAATGAAACAGCATCTCATTAGTGTCAGGTGAAACTCAGATGAATCACCCTCAGAAATGCACAGTCTAAACCTTGAGGCCGTTTCCCCTTGTCCACATTGCACAGCAGTTCTGGAGTCCTAGAACCATTTTCATTCAGAGATTGGATGTCATGCATCTGTCAGTCATCCCACTGCTAGTGCCATTCATTGGATTACAGTCTGAAGAATCATCACTGTAAAGAAGGATGGTTTTTTTCTGTTTCTTTATAACCAACTAAAGCTGAGCAACCTGGAAACAACTTAACTGTTCCCTAAGCGGCGTTGGAGAGACCAGGTCACTAGGGGAAAAATGTGAATTACATTGTTGAAGTTACGCTGTTGCCATCTCAGTGTAACTTTGGTTTCCTTGCTGATTCTGTCTAAATTTTTCATGAGTAAGAGTGTAAATACAGCCCAGCGTTCCTGAAGCTTCCTTTCTTTCCCTTGGCAGTTCTGAAAGCGTGAAGCAGAGGAGTGATGTGTTCTACCTGCAGCCCGAGCGCTCCTGCGTTCCCAACAGCCCCATGTGGTACTCCACGTTGCCCATAGACCCAGGAACCTTGGACATCATGTTAACACGGATTCTTATGGTGAGGGAGGTACATGAAGAACTTGCCAAAGTCAAATCAGAGGACTCTGACATTGAGTTATCAGACTAACTGAAGTGGGGTATTTTCCTTTGAATACACATCAGAAGCACCAAAATGTGAATACGTCCAGCCTTTGGAAAATGTGTATCAAACAGGCCAAGAAAATGTCACCTGCGGGCAGATTTTGTACCACAGTGGATGTACAAACTGGAACTGGAAGGAAGCAAGCTGTGTAAGCTGCAAAACCCAACGTCCTGTGGCACCGATCAATCCTCCGAACAAATCCATGTGGAACTCACCTATTGGAGTGGTGCATAAATCCTTTATCTGTTTAGGATTTTTTAAAAGTTGTGAGATATTTTTAAGGAAAGTGGTTGTGTAAAATCTCCCCTCACACTGTTGGGCACGGAGAGCTAGACTGTGGCTCGGGTGACTCCCCAGCCTGCTGGCTGGCAGTCCTTGCTGCCAAAGAACACGGGGAGATCCCTGAGCTCTTCCCGAGGATCCGAGAGAAAGGGGTGAGGTTTAGTCAAGCAGACACCTTCCGTTATAAATACACCCACACCTACGCTTTTCTTATTTTTTTTTTGAATCTGGGATCAAGTGTTAGGAAGGCAGGAGCCACTGGCCATCCAAATGGACAACTCTGGCTGCTGTGGAATGGTCGCACGAGGCCAGACTCCGGCTCTCACTCCGGGCCCTCCTCTGCTGGAAGAGGTGCTGTAGGTCCAGCTTGGAGCAACCACGTTTGGGGGCTGTACAGGAGGTGGGTGATGTGCTGGGCTCTGTGCAGAGTCCCTTCCCCAGCCCAGGGGCTCTGCAGTCTGTCCATGGAGTGCAGCGAATACTGTGGTGCGTGGAAAGTTTTTTTCCCTCAAGGCAGCTTTCCTTTGTCCTCTCTCCCTCCTCCTACTGTTTTGGTTCTTTTGTGAGGCAGATCTGGAGAGGGCTTTGTCATTTCAAACAGAAATACACACACACTCTTTCTCTTTCCACCTTTGCAACTCGGGCAGTGTTGTACAAAGGATGCAGTATTACTTCTGACACCAGAACTGTGGTAGAAAATGACCATGTGTGTTTTTTTTTCCCACCCCACCCAAAGAGATTTAGTCATAGTGTTGGAAATTGAAAGAGATTTTTTTAAGGCTTGGCTGTTACTGAGTCTTTTGGAAGAGAAAAAGCTCCCATGTGATGTTTAGAGGACAGGACATTATCTGATACTGTCTGTAGCTGTTTTCTCAAGCTCTAGATGTGTGTTTCTGGTGACCAGTGGTCACGAACTCATTGGAAACCCAAACTATTTTTAAAGAAGAGAATTGTATGGTTTTTATCTAGCTCTGGTCAGTTATCCATCATCTGTAACAGGGGTCTGATGTTTGAGCTTGTCACTAAAATTTCAAGAGAAGAAAATCAACAGCCTTGAATTATATTTCCTTTTTTTTGTTTTGTTTTGTTTTTGTTTGGTTGGGTTTTTTGTTTTTAATTATTTTTTTAGCAGTTACAAAAGTAATTTAACAAAAATAAAATCAGAAAGTAGTCTATTGACGTTGTGTACTCGGTAGTCCTGTCCCTGCCTGTAACAGATTTCACTGATGTATTTTTTAATACAGAAAATTATGTGAAAAGTAAAACCTGCCCCTGATTCTGTCTGATCAAAGCCCATCTGTGTCTGTCATTTCTGAGCAAAGATTCTGCTTTCTCCACGGCCTGGCATTCCCAGGGGAGATATTTCGGCCAAACCCCGGCACTGGGATGCTCAGGGACGCTCCTGTGGGCTCAGTCCTTGTGCCATGGACACCAACCCATCCCTCCCCAGAGTTCCATGGACAGTGAAATAGCAGGCAGAGTTTTGGATTGAGATGGTTGATAGAACCTTTCAGGGAAAACAAACCCATTCTGTAGGGCATTAAAGGTCCGAGGCTGCGTGAGGATGTGCCCAGAGCCTGTACGTGTCTGTAGGACAGGGGCAGGCTCCAGGAATTTCTGTTTCCTGGGCATCCCCTCCACAAGTGCAGCTGTGTGGGGGTGCAGCAAACAGCCCTTGACTGCTCCTCCTTCCCTGCCCCACCAGGAATGAGCCAGGGAGTGGTGAGGATACAGGCTGTGGGGAGGGCAGGCTTTCCTTTGGTGGGGCTGGTCTCAAAAATAATCCCACTGCTGAGTGTTCCCTTAAGAGGCATTAACAGAAATAGTCCCATAGAATAACTAGGATGTTTGTACCTTTGAGTAAAACCACTCTTTCTCTGAAGACTCACTGTTTCTTGTCTGCGAACACTTCTATTTAGGTTATTTTTTTTCCAGGTACTTTGAATGGAAAATATTTGTCTTGCAAATTTTCTCAGCAAGGAAACGGAAGTCAGTTTAAGCTTCCCTGGCTGAAAACAACATTGTGTAAACTCCTGGTGGCTCTGAGATAAGAAACATTTCCCTGCAGTTTCATGGCAATAACAAAAGTAGTTTTAGTTTCACTGTCACTGCTTGCTTGGATGCCCTTTGGCAATGGTTGGTTTTGTCCAGGGTTTGCCAGGGTATTTTTTGCTCAAAGTTCTGCACACAAACTTGCTTGTAATCAACATTTCTGACTCTGTTGCTGAGCACACAAAGTCTGTTGAAACATTTTTTTAAAGTAGAAAAATCAGGGTGTAGTCTCAGTGTGAACAGAGAGGAAACGAAAATGGGTGTGAGAAAGAAATACAGAGAATTTCCAGCTCTCAGTGTGCCAGCAGGTCCCACTGTGGGAGGTGCTCTGACAAACCTCTGGTCCAGCCTGGCTTCAGCTCACTAATGCAGAAAGCTGGGAGAGCCTTGAGAACCACAGAATTATGTGCAAAAGGAAGCTGATTTATCTAGGGATTATTCTGCCAACTACTGCCCTAGGAGAAGCCCTTGGATTTCTCTGGAATAGTCTCCAGCTCCTCAGAGACTTTAAACAGCAGCAGAGTCCATCGTGCCACTGCACTGACAGTGCCAGTTCCGTGCCAGGGTCACAGAGGTGACTCTGAATGTGCAATAAAGTCCTTGGGTTTTGTGTTACAGTCTCAGTAACTCTCCCCACTCCCTCGAGCAGTAGTTTCACTGTTGCCTTAACAAAAGAACCCAGAAGGAATGCTTGTCTGTTGAATGCTTGTGGTGCTTATAACCACCTGGCTTTAATCTCCTTGGCACAATAGGTTCCTCCCCAATTTTTCTTCAATATATCATCCATTTTAAACATTTCAGAGGCAAAATTAAGATTTGCTGTCTTTAACAAAGAGCTGCTCCCTGGCAGTACTTGCCCTGAGCATCATCGGCCTTGTAATGGTTGATGGTTTTGCACAATATTATTGTGTTTGTTACTAAGTTGACTCCAGCCCCCTTTTTTAGGTGGATTTTTTAAACTAAGGAAGAAATTATTGAGCCTGACCACTGGCACAGACAGGCCCTCTAACTTCATCCCATGACACCTGGCTGATGTGTGAGAACTTGCCTTGTTATCTTCAGTTTCCTCCACACTCCCAAGAAGCTCTGCAGAACTTTTTGTGTTGTGCTTTCTGAGGGAGCAATTTTGGACATGCCAGGAAGAACAAGTGGCAGAGGAGCCATTGCAGGGTGCTGGGAAAGTGCTTTGGGCAGGCAGGTAATTGATGATACGTGGCAAAAAACTAATATAAATATTTAAGTGTCTGGGATTGATAGTTTTATATTCAAAGCATCTCAGCATGATGGTCCTTGGTGCTCAGCCACTGGCACTGGTGCTGGCTCTGCTCCAGGGAGTATTGCACAGTTGTAGAAGGGTTTTTTAAGTCACAAAGGCTCAAAGGAACTCTGGCAGCTTGGATTCTCCTGACCACAAAACTCAAATGTCCATTGCACATCGCAGATTCAGCTTCTATTAAAGAAACAAAACCTGAGATACCTGACTGTCACCTGCCAGGAGGGTAAAGGGAATTTAGGACAATGAAACTGTGAAGTCAGACATAGCATCACCCCCCAAATCTCAGAATGCATCCCAAGGGCACCATTTCAGTCCCCACAGATCCACATGGGTGGGGGTGGCACGACTCACCCCGGGTTGGTTAACTCTTGGTTCTCAGTCAATGAAGGCGCTTGGGCCTGTGAGTCCTGGACTTTTTATCCTCTCTTTTACATATTTATAACACAATAAGCCAGAACTATTTGAAAAAGGTCTTTCTGACCTGCTGGGAGCCAGGCAGCTGCTTTGGAGAGAAGGGTGAGGGGGATGGCACCTGACCTGGTTAAGCCACCCACCCATCACCCAGCCCAGGCTCCAGCATCCCCTTCCTGTCACCCCTGTTGGATTGATGATGCCTCATGTCTCCTCCCTTCCAACCTGTACCTCAGTTGTACCCTCTGTAAATTGGCCAGACTTTCCTACCTCGTTTTGGGCATTATGAGGCAGAATTCCATAGGATGCTTTGCAGCCCCATGATGAAAGGTGCTATATAACTGCAAAGTGTTACTTCAAAAGATGTAACTAGGTCACCAGTGCATCATAACCTATATTAAAAAGACTTTTTCTTATATGAGAATTTATAGAGTTCAATGTATGGTATTAATAAGTGAATTATTGAGACCCCAAAAATAGTTTTTGTTTCAATCGTATCTGTATTCTGGAAAAATGATTAAAAACCTTTAACCTTAATAGCAGAGTGCATCCTCCTTTTCTGTATGATGTTAGAATCTAAAAGCAGAATCTCACAGATTTCAAGTGGGGAGAGCTGAGTTGGTTTTAATTCAACGATACAGTTGCACTGCTGACCTGCATGGCAAGCCTTGGAGCCTTGGTCCTTCCCACGTGGCGTTTGGCACCTCACGCTCAGTTTTGCTCCTCTGGGATGGGCTGTGAGTACAAACCATCCCCCAACCCAGTGCAGGGGAATTGGTGGTACCATCAGCGAGCAGGTCGGTCCTTGGTACCGATGGTGACTTGTGCTTTGTCCCCCTCAAATGGCACCATCCCCCAAGAGCTGCAGTAACATGGAAACACCATCTCTGCTGCAGGCAAAGCACCTTTATTGGCTTCAGGGCACTCATTGCTCAAGGGAATGCAAGGATTTTGAGAGGGTGGGGGCTGTAGGGGCTGCTTGGCAGTACCTCAGGATCAGGCACCTCTCTTGGGTTCCTTGTGTGGAGTTGCCACCTCCTCGGGTTTGTCACTCGGGGTTACCCTGTTCTTGGGTTTGTCATCTGGACCCTTCTTCACGGGCAGCAAGGCACAAGCTCCTGCCCCGAGTGACCCCACACTGGATGCCAGCCCAATTTTGGCACCAAGAGAGAAGCCTGCAGCTCCTGCAAAGACAGATCAGAGTGCTGTGCCAGCAGCATCGAGGCTGCCTGCGGAGGGACCAAGCACTGGGCAGGGACAGCCAAGAACTCCTGGGCAGGGAGAGCCTGGAGAGTTCAGACTCAAATGATGGCTTAAAGGGCAGGTTTGGCTCTGCAGCAAGGCCAGGTTGCTGAGGGGGTGCACCCGGTGCCCCCCTGGCCCCCCCACTCACCGATGGACTGCAGCACAGCCACGGTGCTGCCGGCTGCCACTCCGCCGCCGTTGGCAATGGCAGCCGCCGACATCATCTTGGCAGCGATGGACCCGGCGGCGATGCCAGCTCCGGTGAACCCCAGCCCGGCAATGCACGCCGGGATGCCAACCAGTGCCACTGCTGCAGGGAGCACAACACAGCCTTAGGGTAACCCACCTCTCCCCCCACCACCAGCGCACCAGAACCGACCTCCCCAAAAGGATCGAGGGGTCAGAGCGGGAAGGGAGGGCCGAGGGGTGCAGGGACAGGAATATGCCACCCTCAGGAGGAGAGGAACAGTGTGCAGGGCTGCAGCAGTAAGTGCAGGCAGAATTCCAGGCCAGTGCTGCTCCTTCCCTCAGAGCAGCACCCCAATTCTCCCCAGCTCCAGCACTCACAGCCCCAGCCCAGTCTCCCACACCCAGACAGGGCTGGGACCAGGCAGTGAACCCGAGCACTGCTCACCCAGTGCCAGCCCCTCACCTGCTCCGACTGTAGCTCCAACAGCAGCTCTTTTGACTCTCGTTTTCCATTCTAAGAAGGAAAATGGCAGGAGGGTAGTACAGCTCGTTTCAGGCAGAGCCCAGTGCCCTGTGCCAGGCAGGGCAGGGAGCCAGGTGCTGGCAGCAGCTCCCCCAGACCCCCCTGCATTCAGCTGAGCAGATCCCACCACCCACAGCCACCCTGCCATTCCCTGCCCTGTCCAAAACACCCCAGTGACTCACAGCACACAGCTCATGTCAACCTGGTGTCACCTGTCACCAGCACAAGGTGAATCAAACAGTTTAGAACAAACTCATCCACCACCTTGCCAGCCCCTCACTGTGCTCTGATCCATCCCCAGCTCTTAAGAGGGTGGCTGAGTCACTGGGGATCTGTGGGAACTTCCCAGAGCCTGCCAGGCTGCCTGATAGAGACCTTGGAATCAGGCACCTGCTTGGATTCTCTTGAGTTCTTTACCTGGGTTCCTGTTGTCATCAGGGTTGCCACCTGGACTACTCTTCTTGGGTTCCTCAGGTGTATTTGTCTCCTCCTTAGATTCCTCATCTGAAGTTTCCTCCTTCTTGGGTTCCTCAGGTGTATTTGTCTCCTCCTTAGATTCCTCATCTGAAGTTCCCTCCTTCTTGGGTTCCTCATCCGGACTTCGCTTCCACTTGGACATGTTGGCACCAGCCGCTGTCCCAAGTGACACCAGGGTAGATGTCAGCCCAGTTTTAGTACCAAGAGAGAAACCTGCAGCTCCAGGCCAGTGCTGCCCCTCCCTCACACCAGCACTCCAAGGCTTCTCAGCCCCGGCACTCTTAGCCCCAGCCCAGCCCAGTCCCGCACAACCAGACGGGGCTGGGCAGTGATCCCGAGTGCCAGACCCTCCCCTGCTGCGGCTTCAGCTCCAGTGGTGTCTCCGTTACCTCTGTGTCTGCCGGCTAAGAGGGAGAGAGGCTGGAGGGCAGGAGGGAGGAGATGAACAGGATAAAGAACAGGAGGAGGACAGGGAAGGTGACAAAGGGCAGGGAGCTGTGCTGCCCGCCCCACCCAGGGCGAGCCCCGTCCCACCCACACCTGGCGCATCGCGGGGAGCAGGCGAAGGACCGCGCTGGACAGCCTGAATTTGAAGGGTCAGATGCAGCGAGGGGGACACGGGAGAGAGGTGGGCGTCCAGGTGGAGGGTCCCAGCACAGGAGAGAGGTGGGCGTCCAGGTGGAGGGTCCCAGCCAGGGTCTCAGGGGGGCTGCGACAACTGCGAGGGTCGTGGTGTGGATCCGGGGGGGGTCACAGCGTGGCAGCCAAGCCAGAGCCCTGATGGCAGCTTTGGTGACTGCCATGGTTTAACCACAGCCAAGCCCCTCACAGCCCTTTGCTCAGTCCCCCACCAGCGAGACCGCGAAGAGGAACAGAAGGCTAAAAGAGAGAGAACCTGTGGGCTGAGGTAAAGACAATGGAATACAGAAAGCGAAAGCCACACACACACACAAGCAAAGCAAAACCAGCAATTCATTTATGGTTCCCCATGGGCAGGCAGGTATTCAGCCATCTCTGGGAAACAGGATCCCACCACCTGTAACAGAGACTCCAGAAGACAAAGATCTGCAATCCTTTACCCCTTTCCTCCTTGCCTCAGCTTTATTTGCTGACAATGATGTCATATGGTCTGGAGCAGCCCTTTGGTCAATTGTGCTCAGCTGTCTCTGCTGTGTCCCCTCCCAGTTTCCCATGCTCCCTCAACAACCTCCCCAGGGTGGAAATATGAGGAGCATCAAAGACCTTGGTTGCGTGTTAGCACCGCCCAGCAGCAACAAGACATCTTGGTACCATCAGCCCTGTGTTTAGCACAAATCCCAGACACAGCCCCAGAGCAGCCACTGGAAAAAGAAAGTAACTCTGTCCCCATGGCCACCCCAGGCCCTGGGCACGCTGCTGGCACTGTCTGGGGAGGCCAAAGCACCGAGGTGACCCTGTGGGCACAAACCCACCGTGGTGTGGGCACCAGGCTGCCGGCAGCCACCCTCCTGCCATGGGCCTGAGCCACACAGCCGCAGCTGACAGCCATGGATCTGGCTGCACGTCCTGCTTTGCTGAAACCCAGAGGAGGCAGCGGTGTTAGTGGCACCACAGGTGTTGGGGTCCTGTGTCACAGAGCAGCAGTGGTGATGTCCTGCAGGCACCTGCGTGTCCCCAGGCTGCAAACCCCTCAGCCCCAGGTCACTGCTCAGGCGTGTGTGTCCCCAGCCCCAAAACAGGGGGTGCCAGGAGGGAGAGCTCCAGCTCACCCAGGACAGCCTGGAGCAGGGCTTGGTGCAGGACCCTGGGGGCAAACCCCCCTTGCCAGGGCATCAGCAGGGTCCTGCACATGGGCTGATGTCCCAGAGCTGGGCGAGTGCCTGGGCAGCCAGCAAAGCCTTTGGGCTTAAAGAGGAAAGAGAAAACACACACCAAACTAAACACACAAACTAAAAAAAAAGGTACTCAAGTGCTGTTTAAACATTTCCAACAGCCTGAAGAAGGAGCATCCACAATGATGCTGGCCCTGGAGCAGCCACGATCCCCTGCAGGTGCTGTGGGTGCACTGTGTGTGTCTGGGGTGCAAGGGACTCTGTCAGTGAGCAATTCATGTATTGTTGATGTTACTATTATTATTGTCATTGTCCCTGTGCAGATGGCACCTTCCTACCACCATCTGAGGGGCTGAGATTGCACAGGGGCAGCTGGTGTTCCTTTCGGGATCTGGGTAGGTTGGGAACAGCCCTAAGACTGGTGGTGGGTGAGGTGCAGACGTGGTAGAGAAATACTGTGCTGCCTTATTGACCAACATGGTTGCTCAATCCGTTTATTTTGGGTAATTAAAGGAGTATAGGAACTGAAACCCAGCTGAGTGTGAGGAGAACCTTGGGGTCACACTTGGGGCACAGCACGGGACACACGTGTCAGCCTTTGTGTGTCATCTGTCACCAGCACAACGTGAGTCAAACATAGTTTAGGACAAACCCAACCACTGCTTTGCAGCCCCTTGATGTTGCTGGGGGACAGGAAACACTGGAATTCCTTCCTGGAGCACAGCAAATCCCAAGGCTCTTGGAGGGTACCTGTGCCCCGACCACACACCAACCACCACCACACCAGAACCTGCAATGCACTTTTATTTGCTTTAAAGTACTTTTTATTTGCTTTAATATTGATCAAGGGAATACAAAGCTTTTAGGAGGCAGCTGAAGCATTGGGGGTCTGCAGGGGGTTTCCAGTGCTGGCCACAGGAATACAGGAATCAGGCATGTGCTTGGCTTCATTGGGGTTGGACAGCTGGACTTGTTCCCTCTGGACAGTGTGGCACTGGCTGCTGCTCAGAGGGCAGATGTCAGGCCTTGTGTAGCTTGTTCTTTCTCACTGCAAAGACAAAAGTGTGATGCTCCAGGATGAGCACAAGGCAGGGACACAGCCAAGGGCTTGTGCTGGCCAGGGAGAGCCAAGGATGTCCCCAGACTGTCCCGGGGAGCTGGCCTGGAGCAAGCTCTCCTTCCTGAACACACCCAAACCCTTTCTCCTGTCCCTTTTTGGCTCTCCTGTCCCTTTTTGGCTCTAGCTAGAGATGCAAATGGGCACAGGGGTTGTTCTTCCCACAGACCAGCCACCTCCCTGCACAGTCCCAGTGCCCTCAGCCTTGGCTGCTACCCCAGCAGGTCCTGACTCTTCCTTCTGCATCAGGGATTTATTCCTTCCCCACAGTCTGGGGTGATTCAGATTGGTGAGGGGTTAAAGGGCTGGTTTGGCTTTACAGCAAGCCCAGAGTATAACCCCGTGATCCTGAGGGGATGAACCCGGTGCAGCCCAGCACCCCTGCCCTCCCCACTCACACAGAAAGAAACTGCAGGCAGCTAACACGGTAATGACCAGGGCAGTGTTAGGGCCAGCAGCTGCTCCAGCGATGAAGACACCAGCGAAGAGGGCGAAATCTATTAATCTCTCTTTCCAATCTAAGAAAGAAAACGGCAGGAGGGGGCAGGAGTGTGGGCAGTAAAGCTCCTCCTGAGCAGGGCTGAGCAACCCGAGCCAGGCAGAGCATGGGCCCTGTGTCAGCAGCAGCTCCTCCAACCCCCCTCTTGCCTTCAGCTGCCCCCTGGCCCTGCAGACTCCCAGGAAGGGGCTGCTGATGGGACGGACACCAGTGCCACCCATGTTGGGAGGGAGGTGAGAAGAGACACACCCCGGGTGCCCACATGCCCTGCCCTGCCCACCACATGCCACCAACATGGCATGTGTCAGGCCCATGTCTCACCTGTCACCAGCACAAGGTGGGTCAGACAGTTCAGGACAAACCCAGCCACTGCCTTACCAGGCCCTCACTGTGCAGGGGTCAGGGAGCAGGGCTGGAAACACTGCCCACTGGAATCCCTTCCTGGAGCACAGCAAAGCCCAAGGTGCTTGGAGGGTACCTGTGCCCCGACCACACACCGATCACCATCACACCTGCACCTGCACACCAGCCCTATTGGATTCAGGGCACTCATTGCTGCAGCACATCCTCAGCTCTTCAGAGGGTGGCTGAGTCACTGAGGGTTTGAGGGGCCTTCCCAGAGCCTGCCAGGCTGCCTGGCAGAGACCTCAGGGTCAGGCACCTGCTTGGCTTCACTTAGGAAGTCTTTTACCTGGACTAGTCTTACCATTGAAATTGTCATTTGGAGCCTTTTCATTCTTGTCTTTGTCATCTGGAGTTCCCTCCTTGTATCCTGGAGTTCCCTCCTTGTATCCTGGAGTTCCCTCACTGTACTTGTCATCTGGAGTTCCCTCCTTCTTGTATTTGCCAAATGGAGTTGTCTCCTCCTTGGGTTCCTCATCCGGGCTTCGCTTCCACTTGGAAATGTTGGCACCGGCCGCTGTCCCGAGTGACACCAGGGTAGATGTCAGCCCAGTTTCAGTACCAAGAGAGAAACCTGCAGCTCCAGGCCAGTGCTGCCCCTCCCTCACACCAACACTCCAAGTCCCCTCAGCCCTGGCACTCTCAGCCCCAGCCTGGCCGGGGTCCCCACGACCAGACCGGGCTGGGACAGGGCATTGAACCCAAGTGCCAGACCCTCCCCTGCTGCGGCTTCAGCTCCACTTATGGCTCCTTTCCTTCAGGCTCTCAGGGCTGAGAGGGAAAAAGGCAAGAGGGAGACGAGGAAAGAGATGTGTGAGGTGGAATCAGTAAACGGAAAGTAGGGAAGGTGGAAAAGAAATGGGGAAAGGGAAGGGAGCACAATGTGAACAAGAAAACTCCTCCCGGGCACTCCACTCGGTGCCCTGTGCCAGGCAGAGCATGGGCCCTGTGTCAGCAGCAGCTCCTCCAACCCCCCTCTTGCCTTCAGCTGCCCCCTGGCCATGCAGACTCCCAGGAAGGGGCTGCTGATGGGACGGACACCGGTGCCACCCATGTTGGGAGGGAAGTGAGAAGAGACACACCCCGGGGTGCCCACATGCCCTGCCCTGCCCACCACATGCCACCAACATGGCATGTGTCAGGCCCATGTCTCACCTGTCACCAGCACAAGGTGGGTCAGACAGTTCAGGACAAACCCAGCCACTGCCTTACCAGGCCCTCACTGTGCAGGGGTCAGGGAGCAGGGCTGGAAACACTGCCCACTGGAATCCCTTCCTGGAGCACAGCAAAGCCCAAGGTGCTTGGAGGGTACCTGTGCCCCGACCACACACCGATCACCATCACATCTGCACCTGCACACCAGCCCTATTGGATTCAGGGCACTCATTGCTGCAGCACATCCTCAGCTCTTCAGAGGGTGGCTGAGTCACTGAGGGTTTGAGGGGCCTTCCCAGAGCCTGCCAGGCTGCCTGGCAGAGACCTCAGGGTCAGGCACCTGCTTGGCTTCACTTAGGAAGTCTTTTACCTGGACTAGTCTTACCATTGAAATTGTCATTTGGAGCCTTTTCATTCTTGTCTTTGTCATCTGGAGTTCCCTCCTTGTATCCTGGAGTTCCCTCCTTGTATCCTGGAGTTCCCTCACTGTACTTGTCATCTGGAGTTCCCTCCTTCTTGTATTTGCCAAATGGAGTTGTCTCCTCCTTGGGTTCCTCATCCGGGCTTCGCTTCCACTTGGAAATGTTGGCACCGGCCGCTGTCCCGAGTGACACCAGGGTAGATGTCAGCCCAGTTTCAGTACCAAGAGAGAAACCTGCAGCTCCAGGCCAGTGCTGCCCCTCC
Organism: Scytalopus superciliaris; assembly: GCA_013400415.1. Lineage (NCBI taxonomy): Eukaryota > Metazoa > Chordata > Aves > Passeriformes > Rhinocryptidae > Scytalopus > Scytalopus superciliaris. The sequence goes on along the minus strand of VXBX01004674.1, from coordinate 149,944 downwards.
CTCACACCAACACTCCAAGTCCCCTCAGCCCTGGCACTCTCAGCCCCAGCCTGGCCGGGGTCCCCACGACCAGACCGGGCTGGGACAGGGCATTGAACCCGAGTGCCAGACCCTCCCCTGCTGCGGCTTCAGCTCCACTTATGGCTCCTTTCCTTCAGGCTCTCAGGGCTGAGAGGGAAAAAGGCAAGAGGGAGACGAGGAAAGAGATGTGTGAGGTGGAATCAGTAAACGGAAAGTAGGGAAGGTGGAAAAGAAATGGGGAAAGGGAAGGGAGCACAATGTGAACAAGAAAACTCCTCCCGGGCACTCCACTCGGTGCCCTGTGCCAGGCAGGGCAGTGGCCCAGTGTCAGCAGCGGCTCTGCAAGCCCAGTTCCCCTCCTTCAGCTCCCCCTTGTCCTGCAGATTCCCGGGAAGCGACCAGTGACGGGACCAGCCCCGCGGAGAAGGGGCGCACCCTGGAGTCCCCGTGTCCCCAGCGCTGTCCCACTGCGGGGGTCGTGCCCTCGACCCACAAAACTTACTCATGGTGGGCTGGCCTGGAGCGAGAACTGCGCTGGGTCCGCTCTGAGTCTGATCCTTCAGGGAGCAAAACCAAATTTCTTCCGTGAGCGGCGAGCGGGGCCGACGGGGCTTTGCTGTCCTGCACGAACGACCCCAACCAGACCGCCCCTCCTCAGGAGCCCCCTCCCCGCCATCCCACGAAAGCGGAGACCCCTCTGGCGCCGCTTTTATGCCCAGCCCGGGGCTCTCTGGCTGCTCCGCCCGTCCAGCGGGGTGAGCAGCGCCCCGGTTTTGTCTCCCAACCAGATAAGGGGTCCTGTCCCCAAACAGCCATCGCGGGACCCCGATACCCCTCGCCACCGACCTGCGCTGCGCCTCTTGCGCTCCGAGAGGTACGGAGAAATGCCGGGAACTTCACGGGCACAGCCCTTTCTAAGAAATTGTTCGCTTATTTTCACCTTCTTTATGAGTGTTTCCTTTTTGACGTCGCTAGCTCTGCTGGAGCCTGGGCTGGGTTTCCTGTGTCCCCGGCGGTGGGGCCCGGAGTGGGGAACCCTCTCCACACGACCCCCTCGCGGGGACGGGAGCTGCGGGGGCTGCGAGGGGAGGTCGGGCCGAGCCGTGGGGGGGCTCCTCACGTCTGTGCCTTGGCAGCTGCGGCTTCACGGGGCGTTTCCCGAGCAGGTTTGGCAGAGCGATGATGCTCCGCCGTTTGGACGAGAGCCCCGGGCAGTCTGGGCAGCGCAGCCCCTCCACCTGCCTCCGCCCCACCGGGCAGGCTCAAAAAACAGTCCAAGCCCCATTCCGCGATGCCCCCCGCTCTGTCCCGCTCCCTGCTCCCACTCCTTACCCCTCAGGGCAGGACAGCGGCAGCCCCCGGTGCCGTAGCTCATGCGCCTCCGCAGCTGGTTGAAGGGGACCAAATCCAGTTGCAAGTTGATCTGGTTCCTTTTTACCAGCCCCAGGGACGCACTTGTCTCTCCGGAGGCGCTGCCTGGGCGGTGGTGGCGACAGGGGGGGTCCCGGCGCGGGGGTCCCAGCCCAAAAATACATACTTCTTAACATTCCATAACGCCGGCCGACTCCATATGGGCATATGAAGAAGTATGTAGGGTTGGGAGGGAGAGGTGGGCAGCGTGGGGCTGGGTGTGCGGGGCACAGGGCTGCCCACTGCTCCCAGCTGTGCCCACCAGCTCCACTGGGATCCTGGAAGGAGCCGGTGGCCACAGTGAAGCCCGAGGCCAGGCAGGGGTTGTGGGGAGCACCTCTTGCCCATGCCTTGACCTGACATTGGCCAGAAGGTGCTCAGGCTGCTGCTTCGGGGCACAGCTGCCCTGTGTGGGTGGTGGGATGTTCCAGGATGCCCCGAGTTTGCTGCAGTGGGGGCACCTGGGGGACTGCACCCCTGAGGAGATGGGGGCACAGCCAAGGGCCGTGTCCTGTGAGCCCACATGGGCCAGCACACATGACAAAGGTGGGTGCCTGTGTTTGGAGCTGATTCCACAGCAGGGGTGCCCTGTCGGCCCTGGCTCTTGGCTTGGCAGGAATCCCTCTTGCTGCTGCTGCTGCGTTAAGTCAGGATGCACCAGCTCATCCCCCCCATCATCTCACACCACTCCAGCACCCTCCAAGACCCCCTGCACCCAATTCCCCTGTCTGTGTGCCAGGGCAGTGGTTGCAGCTCAGTGCAGCTAGGGCAGTGTTGGGGGGACCCACTTCACAACCCCTCCCACCCCCTGCCCACCTTGTTTGCAGGCCCAGGGGAAGGAACTGGGGGTCCAGGCCCTCCCCACTCCCTCATCACATGGTAGTTCAGGACAGGAAAGGCTGGAGATGCCTTTGCCCAGGGAGGGGCTTCAGCTGAGAGCTCAAGGGCTTGAGACCGTAATGGGGCTGTGAGGGGGCTCCCTGGCCCCAGCACAGAGTGGCCAGGGCAGGGTGACAGAGGAGACAAGTGTCACCATCACCCAGACATGCCTTGACCCCAGTGACCTTCCTATTGCTAAATTTGCAGCTGGAGCGGGACAATGGCTGGTATAGGCAGTGCCCTGGAGTTCCCAGAGCTGCCCCCTGCCAGGACAGGGCAGCAAGGGGTGCATGAGGGGCCTGGCCACAAGCAGGAGGGATGTGGGGCTGGCCAAGCGTGGTGCGGCCGTGACTCAGCGCCGGGAGCTGTGGCCACACACACCGCAGCTCCCTGCAAGGAGCCAGTGGGTGCCAAGTACAGCCTCACGTCACCAGCCCCGCTCTCAGCACCCACAGAATGCAGGGATGCTGCTCAGTGGCCCTCCGAGCCACCAGCCACTGCCACAGGGCACAGGGTGGCTGCCAGCACAGCTGTGGTTCCCCCAGGATGCTCTGCCAGCACCCCAGGAACTCCTGCATGGCCAGTCCCCAGGGATCCGGTCCTGGGGATCCCAGACACGGCTCCCAGAACCCAAGATAAATCCCCAGCCCAGCAGCAGAGGTGGAGCTGAGTGTGTCTGGCTGGGCCAGCAGCCCTGTACCCCCACGAAAGCAAACTGAGTGAGTGTCCTGAGGCCAGAGGCTGCAGAGATGCACCCACTTAACCCTTGTTGCTCTGCCAGCCCTGCAGCACAGTGGGATGCTGCCATGAGGATTTTCTGTAGGGGTGCTGGGTTCCAGGGACTGGTAGGGCTGTCAAGGTGTACTGGGAGCCAAAATCCAGTGGCTGCATCCACTCTGACCCCCCAAAGCCAGGGTGCAGGCTCAGGGCTCCTGCATCCCAGCCCAGTTCAGCTCCAGTCACCTCGGCTGACCTTGGGCAGCCTCCCAGGACTGGGTACTAAAGGTACCCCAGTCCGGGGGGCCCACACAGCCCCATCCCATGGCACCATTCCCACAGCCCTCTCCTGGGCTCTCCCAGTGACCTTGGAGGGCTGCACCCAGATCCACGGGGTGTTGTCTGCAACTGGGGCTCTCAGTCTCTCCCAGCCCCACCACCCCTCCTTGTCCCTGCCCTGCCCCATAGTCCGGCTCTGCCCCTCTGCCCTCTCCATGTCCAGACATTCCCAGTGATCTCCACAAGCCCCTCCGCAGCCCTGGGGGTGCCCCATCACTGCAGGCAGCCCCGAGTCCTCCCCAGCCCCAGTGCTGCCCTTGGTGGCTGCAGACCCGTCCCTGAGCCAACACCCACCAGCAAGCAGCCCCTGTCCCACGTCTTCTCTGCCCCCAGCCTGGGCAGCCCCCGTGTTCTCCATCTGCTCCCGAGAGCAGCTTTCTGTCCTGGGCAGGGTGGTTTGTGGGCACCGGGCTCAGACGGCCTCGCAGGGGGAGGCAGCGGAGCCGGGGGGCTGCCGGGGTGGCCGTGGTGGCACCCACGCTCCCGCGGGCACCCAACAACCCCAGCCTGGCTATAAAAGGAAGCATCTTTTTATCCCCCCGCTCCGCCAGCGCCGCGTGTCCGGCCGCGCTCCACAGCCGCTGCCTCGCAGGGGCCCTTCCAAGTTTTCCTCTCCAGTGCTGCCCCCCCAGCCGGCTCCCCACGGCTCATCCATCTCCGGCAAACCCACTGCAGCAGCTGCTCCAGCTGCCGAGAGGCTTAAAAAATACCAAGAGGCCCAGCGAGGAGGAGGGAGGTGGGTGTGAGGGGAGCTCCGGCACAGGGTGCTGGGGGAGCATCCCAGCTCCCCGTCCTGCTGTCCCTTTACCCTGCGGCATCGCCCGCGTCGAGGCTGTGGGTGCGTGGCCCTGGTGGTCAGCACTTGCCCCCTGTGAGTGTCCAAAATGCGGTGCCGAGGTGCCCAGGAGCTGAGTTTCCCTTCCCACCCCATCCCACCGGAGCGGGGTGTCCAACCTTTGCGTGGCCGAGGGCACCCCGGCCCCCTGGGGACCGGGTGCTGCCCACGGAGCCAAGCACCCACCACGCCGGACCCCCCCGCAGCCGGGACCCTCCGGGGGTGCCCCCTTGCGCCCCCAAACCCCGCAGAGAGTTGCTGCTGTTCCCACTCCTCCGCCTCCACCCGGGCTGGCCCCAAGCAGGGGGGGCTGCGGTGACCCCCTCGCCGGGGTGTCCCCTCCCTGCTCACGCAGCAGCATCCCCCGCAGGCTCAGCACCGGCCGGGCTCGCTGAAGGTTAAACGTGGGCGGCGGGGGAAAGCCCCGCTGCACCCCGCAGACCCCGCACCTCCCTCCCGCAAGGCCACTCACGGTCCTGGAGGTGACAGCGGCCGCCGCAGGCTGGGCTGGCGGCAGCGGGATGCGGTGACACCCGGCACGAACACGCCGCTTCCCCGCTCGCCTTGACTTTGCCACAGGACTCCTCCGGCTCGTCCGCAGGAGCTTGCAGCATCCTCCAGTTCAGCGGGAGAAGTTCCTCGCCAGGGAGGGAGGGAGGAGGGAGGAGGGATTTAAGGCAGACCCTGCCTGGGATGCAACGTCTCCGAGTGCAGTTGAAGACCCCCTCGCTCGCTGGGCACGCCGCAGCCCCCTCCTCCCTTGCCCCATCCCGGGCTCCACGTCCCGGGACATGTGTCCGATTCCGGGGATGCTCGTGTGGGTGATCTCTGCTGAGAAACCCTCTCCCACCTGAACGAGGCATCCAGGACTGCCACCAGCACGCAGACAGCCGGCCACCTCTGCCCTCTGCCCCACGCCCCCCGGGGTGCCCAGCGGGGGTCCCAAAGCCATGCCATGGGGGGAGCGGGCACGCACCGCTGGGCCCAGCGCAGCGCGGGGCAGCCCGAGGGCAAAGCGCAGCCTGTGGGGTTGCACAGGAGGGTGAAACCTGTCACCACTTCAGCCACAGGAGTTGTCCTGGACCGGGAGGACCCCGCAGGGATGTGGATCCCAAAGCCACCCGCTTGAGGTGTCCCAAACACCCAGAGGGCGGCTGTTCCAGCATCCTCAGCCGCAAAGCCGCGGGTGCGGGGCTGCTGTGCCCACCTCGCTCCCCGCCGGTCCTACCTCTGCCTGCGGAGAGCTGGGGGGGGGGGAACAGGGGGACCCCCAGTCCGGGGCTGCGGCGGGGACAGGATGCCGGGAGGCACCTTAGCGTGGTTCCCAAAGGGAAAAGCCGGGACCAGCAGCGCGGCATCCCTCCCGCGGCGGTCCCGGCGGCTCCCTGCCTGCCACGGCGCCCTCCCCACCCCGGGTGCGCTCTGTTTGCCTGCTATTTTTGGCAGCCTCCTAAGAGCTCCTCTCAGGCTATTAATAATGAGAGTGCGAAATTCGTTTGGCCTCTCCTATATAAGGAAAGGTAGAGGCTTAGAGGCAGCTAAATATACTGGCGCGTGCGGGAGCGAGCGGGGAGCCTTTGGCACCGCGTGTGGAAAAGAGATTGTTTGAACAATGGAAAGACGGACTCACTCGGCGCTCGGGGCCCCGTATGGACCGGCGGGCGGACAGACCGATGGACGGAGGATGACGGTGCCCTCGGGGCTCTGCCTCGGCAGGAGGAGTGACGGGAGAGGGGAGGAGAGAGCAGGGATGCTCTGCAAAGCTCCTGTCCCGAGCCAGCCACGCTCACCCCAAAATGCCTCTCACAACCACGCTGGAGCAGCGGTGATCCGTGCAGGGACTCTGGGTGTGTGCCCGGCCAGGAGGGGCGTGCAGGGTGCTGGTGGTGGGGAGACCGATTCCCACTGGGACACGGCCAGCACGGGGCCGCTAATCCACCTGAGCCGCCTGCAAATCCCGGCCTCTCAGGGCAGTGACCAGCGCTCCTGCCCGGCTCTGGGACAGCCCCGGGGGAATAGCCGGGGCCATGCCGGGGTGCCAGAGGTGCCACAGCGTTCCCAACTCCCTGCAGTGCCCTCTGCTCGCAGGGACCGCCACACCCTCGGCACGGGGATAATTAAGGAGCTCATCATTACCAGAACCGTGTCCCCCCGTGCCTGTGGGGGACCCGGGCGAGGTGTGGGAGCTCCTGTCGGTGCCGAAGGCAGGGAGAGCCCAGCTGGAAGAGGGAAAGCAGCAGTAATCCAGGGAATCCTAATGACAGGAAGGCGCTGGGGAGCAGCGCCAAATCCACACGGTCGGAGCAAGGACAGCACAAGCAGTGGGGTGAGGATGAGTGCAGAGAGAAAAAAAACATGCTCCCCTGGCTCTAGAAGGAGCCTTCTGCTTTTTTAACTCCTCCTAGCCCTGGGTGCTGCTTAGGGAGGGACAAGTGGTGTAGCTGCAAATACAACCCCAAGCTCCCCGGCCCTGTCACGGTCCGACAGGCTCCTGGTGTGCCCACAGCCAAATCCCTGCTTCCCCTTCCCCAAGGGGTCCCGGGGCTTCCCAGGCTGCTGAACCACCTAAACACTGGGACAGCCGTGGTGGGCAGAGTCCTTGAGCCACCGCCTTGGCCACTGTCACTCCTGCCTCAGTTCCTTGGGCTGTGAAACTCCAGCATAAAACCCCATTTCTCAGGCTGAGCGCCTGGGGCTGCTCTGAGGCTCCAGCCCAGGCTCTGCTCCCCCCCTGGGGACATGACACAAACCAGAAGCCGCTGGAGGCAGGAGCAGCTCTTTGCCCTCGGGGCAGGGAGAAAACCCATCTCTCTTCCTGCACTACCCCGGGGCTGGTGCAAACTCTACCCACACAACAATCTGAGCCCAGGCACATTTGGCTTCTCCTGCCCTTAGGTGACATTGAGGAAAGTGAACTCCGAGGGCTCCAGCCCACCCCATGGGCCACGTGAGCTGTGCACGGACAGAAGGGCAGCTCTGAAGGTGAGTCTCCTCCCCTCTCCAAAAAATCTGTGCCCCAGGGTGCCACCAGGTCCCTCCTGGCTGCTGTTTGCTGAAGTGTGTTCCCTACACAGCCCCAGTGATAGCTGGGCGGCCGCTCTCATCTCCTTCAAGGACTCCACTAATTAATAAATGTTCCTCTGCTGCCTGAGGAGGGGTTGTTACCCGGGTGCGGGGCAGCTCCAGCCCTGATGCTGCTGCTGTTTCGCTTTCCACTGAAATCAAGCCTTTGGTGAGAACCGTCCCACAGCTGAAACTGGAGAAAGAAGCAAAGCTGGGCAGCAGCAAAACATTTCCCCTGTTTATTTGCAAGAAACATTTTGGTTTTTTTTAAAAAATTACTTTTAGTTCTGAACCAAGTAACACTGGAATCACCAAACACCGTTAACCAAAGTGCAGACAGGCTGGGCAGCCCCAGCTACACAGGAGGATGAGGAAAAGATTTAAGAGCAAACTTATTTCAAAACTAGAATTTGCCTCAGACATCTTCACTGGCACTTGAGTACGTTAAAGAAAACAAAACCGAGTGAAGCTGATGGTTCATCTAGCAGATGTCTCAGCCTTTCACTTCCACACATGGGTAACTTGTAGCCAGTGTCTCTAATTGTGAAATCATAAAGCATCGCAATGCAGAACCTTCCTGAGCAAGGTCAGGCTCACGGCACTCGGGTAACAAACTGGCAGTGAAATTAGTGATGCCAAGGGAGGAGGAGAGGGGGGAAAGGGGTTCCAAAATCCCACAGAGCTCTGTGCACACCCCTGGGGAGGGCTGCACTCCTGGGGCACTACAGCACAGTCCACCCTGGGTGTGTGAGTCCTGCCTGGGTCCAGAAATTCCCACCTTCAGCCTGCGGTGTCTCCTCACCTCTGTCAGCCCCTTGTGCCCCCCAAAGTTGGTGTGCAGAGCTGCCTGTCCCTGTTTCTGAAGGCAAGGGCTTGGTGGCACTGAGCAGTAACATGTGAAGAGGCTGCACAGCCAGTGAATACCAATGGGACCCAGAAATTTAATGGGAGCTCATGCTGTGCTGCCACAAACCTGCACTGGGTGATGACAAGTGACTATGAGCCACTGGGCACAGAGGGAATGCCACAGCCCCCCCCAAACCCCAGCCCCTCAGTACAGCACCCTGATCCCAGGGGCTGTGACCCCATGGTGAAACACAGGGATGACGGAAACAACTGTGGCTGAACAAAGTTGTTGGAGGTGACAGCTGCACATATTTTAATTCCCTTTCCCACAACACACAGCCAGGCTCGCTGGAAAGCCCACCCTGTGACTGCTGTGAGAGGCACTGATCTCTGAAGCACCCAATGCCTGATGGCTGAGCCCCATCTGCTGCTGGGGCTCCTTCCCAGGAGGGGCCTCCCCAGGATGGGCAGGAACAAGGGGCTCAAAAAGTGTAAGCCCCACAGACCAGAACCAGTAAGAGCCCAAGCGCTCCCCTCTACCACCACAAACCACTGCCACGTGCAGTCCCAGGTCAATCCCTGCAGCTCCAAACCCTCCTACTCCCACTGTTTGTTCATCCAAATGAAGGGAAATGCAGAGGGTGGTGCCACCCAAGGGTTAAATGTCCAGCCACGGGACAGCCAGCACTGGGCTGTGCCCTGTGAGGCACATCCCGGGGTCAGCCCTCCCTGTGTGTGGTCCCAGGCGGGTGTGGAGGGAAGGAGCCGTGGGGAGAGCAGGAGCAGGAGCCTCTGGGAAGGGGAAGCCTGGCTCGGAGCAGCCCAGCCCAGCTGAGGGTGGCCCGTGCTGTGACGCAGGCGAGCGCTGTGGCCTCGGCACCGGGGGAGCCACAGGCTCCAGTGCTGGGCCTGAGGAACAGCTGGTTGCCCCAAAATTAAACTCCGCAGCAGCCACGACTACATTCGGCGAGGGAACGTTCCCTCACATTCAATAGTGTTTAATCTTCATCTAGCTCAACACAAATCAGTAGTGCAGCAATATAAATACAACTGAGGAAGTTAAAGCCTTTTGGCTTTCATAGCTCGAGAAGAAGAAGAAAGGAAGGAAAAAAAAAAAAAAGCCAATGAAACAAGTTCCAGTTTTTAAATTAAACACAAAGAAAGGCAATGAACTGCCCACCCATCCCCAGAGGAGCAGTGGCATCCTTCATGCCAGCACGAGGCTGAGTTCTGCCTGAGGACAGGGGTGCAACTCATGACAGCAGCACAGTGAGATAAGGGAGCAGGAGTGGGAAGGGGCCCCCCACGCCTGCCCTTGGGCCCAGGCAGCAGGGACACAGGGACACTCTGTGCCATGTGCTGCTGGCACTGCCCACTGCCCTGGGGTACCCAGAGTTCCCTTTTCCACCACTAAAGGACACCACGTGTGCTCTTCGTACTGTGATAAGAGCACACAGGGCTCTGCAGCCACAACACCACGAGGCCAGTGAGCTGACAGCCCGAGGGGGCAGCCAGGTGGGAACTGCAGACATCAACACCCACTTGCCTGGGATGTGCAAGTTTTAAAGGAAAAAAAAACCCAACAAAACAAACCCAAACCAAAACCCCACAGTATATAGTGTTTCCTAACTGAGATATGGTTAAAGTCCAGCCCCATGGACGGCTTGGCGACCAACAGCAGGTGCTGGGGCCATGGAACATCTCACAGCTTTGGAATGAAGCCAGACATTGGACAAAGGTACCAAAGGTGGCTGTCCCCCCCAGCTCTGGTACCCAGCAGGATCTTGCTGCAGGAGGAGTCTCCCAGCACAGGCAATTACCACAGATCAGCTTTTCACATGTGAACAGGCACCAAGTCCCCAACACTCCCTGTGAGAGTGGCCTGAGAGTGATTTAGAGCAGCCACAAACCCCTCTCCTACCTGCAAACTGACGGAGTGTGACCATAGTGTTTACATTCCCCTTCCTCTACACTCCAACAGCAGCCAAGTGCATGTGAAAGGACAAGCCTAAATTAAAATAGTGCTTAAACCATCAGGGAAGGTGGGAGTAAAGGAGAAGAAAGCTGTTGGACAGTACAAGTAGCCCGTGGATGGCTACTGGAGCCTGAAGGGAGCTCAGAGCACAGCTCAAAGCCTTGACCTTCCTTCTCCAAGGAGCTCCCAAGGCAAGTGAGCTGGAAGTTCACAGGTGTTCCCTCCACTGCAGTCTGAGGTGGGCTGGGAGGGTCCTACACATTCACAGTTGCTCCAAGTGGTTCTGTCCTGCTGCTCTCCAGATGCCAGCTCTGTCCTTTTCCAACTCTTCTCCTGGGGTTCACAGTTGCCTTCTCCTCCCTTTGATTTCCCTTGAAGTTCAAATTCAAGTACAACCAGTTTTAACTGAATGAAAAGAAACCCAAAAAACCCAGAAGTTATTTTCTGTGAAACGAGTTAGCAGCGTTGTCCTAAACAAAGGGGCCTCCAGAGGCCCTGGTGGGGTGGGGATGGCAGTGGCCTTCCCTGCTGAGCTCCAGCCCATGGTCACCCAAGGGCAGCTACAGGATTTCCTCCCTCTGGTTCTTGGGTTTCAGTGTCACTTGTCCGTTGCGCAAGGAGCCGTTCTGGCTGCGGAGCAGCTTCCCTTTTTCCCGGTCAGGCCATGTGAAAATGGCTTCATCACTGTCCAGTTCGGACTCCGAGTGCATCAGGCTCGTGTTGAGGACCTGGGCTTTCTGTCTGCCACCTTGAAGGAGAAACATTCCCAGGTTAGAAATGCTTTTAGTACCAGTGAACCACCTCACCTGACTCCATCCCCTCTAAGTCTCCTTCTCCCATCACGTCCAAGAGGCAGCTGAATCTGACTTTCCTCTGTGTGTCTCTTATTCCCTCTGATGCTGAAGCCAAAGTGATCCTGTTTCAGACACTCTGGCATGTCAGAGGTCACAACGACACTCCAAGACAGCACAAAGCACAATAAGCAGGTAGGAAGGCAAGTGATGTGACCAGAAGGGGCTGTGAGTCCACGTGGGAGCTTTGTCTCCCTGACCTTGCTCGGGGCATTGCCTAGAAAACGCTCCGAGGGCTCATGGCTGGAGTAAGAGAATATGCAGGTGTGTGAGGGAAGATCTCTGCCATCTCACTACCCTCTCTACTGCTCCTGCCTGCAAGGGAAGGGAGATAAATTAACGGGATGAATTTAGATTAATGCACAAGGACAGGAGAGAGACATTTACTTATATTGTCAGCAGAGGAAATATTTAAATTTAGCTTTTCCTTAATGGAGAAATGCAACGTTTCCTCTGTTAGCAGAAAGCTCCCTGGACATATCTAGCTGGGAAAAAGACTTTAGTCAGCAGCCAGCCTCGGAAGCAGCAAGATGAGTTTAGTTACCAGAGAGCAAATGGTGAGGCACATTTACTCCATTTATTGAACAGTGGGCTCTGAGGTGACAGATGGTCTGATGAAAGCAGAGTTGGGTGCTGAGGGAGGGAAACACCCCTGGGTTTTCTTCAAGGGTATCCGTGTTTGAGCAGTTGGGACAGCCTGGTCCTCAGAGGAACAGCTGATCAGTCTGTCACTGCAATGCCCTCCATGCTGCTCTTGGGCACTGCTCACTTTGCTGGAACACCAGTAAATGGGAGAATACCAGGATGGGCAGGGTATTTTCCACTAGCAAACAAGGATAAGGGACTCTCTTCCACACACAGTTAATACAATCCCTCCTCTAAACAAATCCAGGACACACTTTGATACAAAACACACTTCAGCAGCTGCAGTGCTCCCTGGCACTTGGTGGGGCTGTGCTTGGCACATCCTTTCCCACATTTCCCTCCTTTCCTGGTCAGTCAGCAGGTGACCACAGCTCAGTTCAGGTATCAGATAAAAATGCTCCAGTCTGAAATAACTCCCTCATCTTTGCAAAGCACCTGACAAGCACTCTCAGGACAGCAATGCAGGCAGGAAAATGCTGGCTAAGTACACTAAAGACAAGTCCTGACTCTCTGGAATGGGCCAATGGGCCTGTAGCCACACAGAGCACTGAAGAATTCACAGGTCTCCCTCCTGAATGCACCTGCTTATAGGAAACTACAGGATGAGCTAAAATTTGAAATTTTCAGAGCCCGATGCTCACAAGAGCAGGAGTAAATGAATTTACAAAGAAGTAATTTGTGGTTGGAGAGTAGGGGGGAAGAAATACGCCCCACTCTTTCCAGTTCATGAGTACTTTCAAAGGTTGATCAGTTTAGTGAAATGCTTAGTGCCACTGAATTCCTGCTCTGCTGTAGAGCAAGGCCAAGGAATTGCATATTGGCAAGAAGTGAACTACCAGAACTCAGCAGAAAACTTTAGAGCAGGAGAAGTTGCAGTCAAGACCCAATTTTGGGCTTCCTGGGTCAGGCTGTTCTGCACAGCATAATGCATCCACTTACTGCTTTGGTGATACCAAGTGGAGACATCAGGACCAGGCCAGTTTCAGCCCTGATTTCCAAACCCAAGATGAGATGACTTCACTAAATACCTCTATACAGATCTGAAACAAGCTCTTAGATCCTCTGAGATCCCTCTTGTCAGTCCCTACATCACGTTTGTTTCGCTCCATGATTTTAAGTCCACTGAGGAAGAGTTCTCAGTCAGCACTCTGGAAGTGCTGAGCTCTTCCCTCTCATGTTTTACCTGCTTTGGGATTTGGTTTTAACTCCAGGCTTTCTTGATCCGTTGCATCCAAAATCTTGTATTTGCTTTTTCTTTTGGATTTTCCTTTCCGTCTAAAAGGGAAGAAAAGGAATTAAGAGCCGGTCCATTTCTGTAAGAGCCAGAAGAAAAACAACCCTGATCTTCAAAGCTAAAGCACTCGCTATTTAGGATTATGTTCACATTACAAAGTGAAACATTAAAATGTTGCTAAGTTGCACATTTATAGGTTAATCCAAATTTTGCTTTTTAACTGAACCCAGAGTTCTGGGACTTCAGCGTTTCACTTGAAACACTTAAGTGATAAAACCCAACATCCCAGGGGGCTCAGCAGACGACCTGCTGGGACAATGGGCTTGAATCTGTCACCTCCTACAGCAGCTACTTGGCTTGCAGCACAGACACAGGGTGGGTTATGGCCTCAGTCCCACCTCTTGCAGCAGCAGATCACCATCCAGGACAAGATCCCAAGGGCAACCACAATGACGAAAGACGCGATGATCACATAGAGCACACTCCACTCTGCAAGCAAAACCCCAGAGATAAACATGCTTTGGCACCTCATACAGTTGACAGTAAAAGTTTTAAGGGTCTCTTCTAGGGCAAGAAAAGGCAAGGCCTGACCCTTTGCAGAATTAGAGCCTGGGATCCCTCACTGACAGCACCACTGGTTTCTCTTGGGAAGCAGAGGCTGGAGATCCTGCGTACGGATCCTAACTGGGCAATTTTAGTGTGTGTGTTGATTTATAAAATTTGCTTCCCTGCGGCAGGGAAGCCTCTGTATGGGCATGACAGAGGAGAGCTGTGACTTATACACCCAGAATGGACTCAACTCTTAGTGAGTCTTCACTGGGAGGGTCTGAAGAGGAGTCGCTCCCCTGTCAAACATCACCTGCCCACAAGGTACGAGCAGTGGGAGCAGGCAGGGGCTGTCTCCTTGTGCGGGCATCGCATCAGAGGAACTGTGAGACAGCAGGAGCCCGTTTCTCTGCCCACCCTGGGTTTCACACCCTGCCCTTCTCTCCCAGGCTGCCCACCCCAGGATGGTTCACGTACCACAGTTGCTCTCGCCGTCCCCCATCTGCACCCTGAGGAAGTTCTCCATCCAGAACGGGTCACACACACAGCGCTTGGTGAAGGAGTCGCAGCGCCCGTGCTCAGAGCAGTTCAGCTGACAGGCTGGGGACCAAAACCAGCAAGGTGAACTAAGTGACTCACAGGTGAGGCCAAAAAATGGGATAAAACAGTTTGATACGGCCCATCCCTGCAGGCTCCAGCTGGAATCTGATGCCTCTGTGGCACTCATAGCTCAGCTGTAATCAAACAATAACTCAAAACATAAAGCACCTGGGCCTCATGCCAAACTGAAATGTCCCACTTCACCAAAAACATAACACACATTTAGCCTAATAAATCCTGATTTTGATACACAAGTTACAGAATCTGTATCTCTGTCAAGTAAATGTTTTTAAACAAGGTGTTGATTTTCCAGTTCAAACCCAGCCCATGAGTCAGACAAGGAACAAACAGATCCTTTGAAGGGACCAAACAGACCTGAAAAGTGGCTTTCAAAGACCACAAAATCATAACATCAGGAAGTGATGAAAATAATTACTTTGCAGAATTCTAGTTTAAAATCTCTAACTGATTAGCAAATGACCCTCACAGGATGGAGCTCATAAAAGAAATGTAAAGTTATAAAAAAAATGTTAGAAGGGAAACGTTTCCTGCAGACTGATGTGTGTGCTGCACAGGAAATGAGAGTGTTCACAGCTACAAAGATGGGCAGTTTATTGTTTTCAGGATGACACTCATTTCAGCAGCTGTAGCCCATTAACACTGTATTTTAGTTCCATAAGTATCAATCTCCTTTTGGTTTCGTGAATTCTTATCTTCCCAACAACACAAGTAACCGTATACAACAGGTTGAATAGTGAATATTGATAAATAACTGATTCTAGTCTGACACTTACTTTCCTGTTTCCCATTTACTAACACAACAGCTCCTGCAGTGAAACTGTGTGTGTTTTTAGCACCCATGAAGGTCCTTACTCTGTCAGGCAGCTGAGAAGAAGGGAAAGGGTGTTGGTGTGTCTTCCAGAGACTCTCACTTACTGACTGTGTTGATCTCCAGGGCCCGGAAGATGAGGAAATCCGACTGCTGTTTCCGCAGTTCGTTTTTCAGCGTCCAGGCCACCTCTCGCCCTTTGAATATCTGATGGGGAGGCTGGTTCTGGACAAAGAACACCATCTTGGTGCTGGAAGACACACGACAATGATTACCTGCTGCTTCTCCAAACAGCAGGTAGAGAGTCAGACTCCCCAGTCTATCATTACAGGGACTATTCAGAATCACGAATTTATGTGACTTCTGGCCCTATTTGAAAGCAATAATGCCAGACCTAGTCCTACAGTAGAAAACCCTTCAGGACATCTGATCCATTCATATATTCAAAGCCAGAGTTAGACTGTTTTTGAGTTTGCACATCAAGCACATCTTTGCATACTCCTGCTAAGCAGCAAATCCCCAAACTTTAAGGTCTTACCATTTTTATCATCTCCCCCCTCTCTGTGGGATCCTTAAACCTTATTACACCTGAGGGCTCATTTACCTGCTCAGCACAGAACTCCAGCAACAGTCAGTGAAGGTTTAGAGTCTTCTGCAGAGCTTAGTTTGAATGCACCAAGTGTTATAGCCTGAAAACAGCCCAGGTGTGGGAGATTCTGTATTCTGCAGCTTTTGTTGTTGAATTAACTTCATGATAGGAGACTTGCTCCCCCGTGGCTTGCTCGCCTGGCAGAGCCCTGTGGATCCCTCAGATTCACAAAAGGATGCACTGATGTCTGGGATTTAATATCACCAGCAAGCCTATGAGTCAATGGGATATTAGTGAAGCCCTCAGATTATGTGGAAAACAAAAAAGCTCCTTTTTTAACAGCATAAGTTACTTTCATAGTTGAGGCCAAGATGGAATCTTAAAGCCACCTGTCAGAAAATAACCTCTGCTCTTTTATAGTACTTCCTACTCTTTTGTTTACTTAATAAACAGATGAAACATTAACTGCAAGAATCCCTTACTTGCCTTACTCAGTAGCAAGTGGCCTGGTCTTGGCAGAGACAGAGGCAACATTACAACAGAAAGTGCTGGCTCCTCTCTTCTGAGCTCTCTAGGCTTGCACGGACAATGAATTCTGATTTCCCTGCTACATCAGGCCATGTGGACACGAAGGAATCGATACATCTCTGCACTCAGGGAAGTGCAAAGTAACAGCAGGTTTATTGCTGACTTGCTGCAAGACTATAAGCCTGTCCCTTAAATCTTTTTCAGTGTTTAGTTACCTTAAAACTACCCCACTTTCAGTAAAAAACTAAGTGCAATACTGCACTTATTCCAACAGTTGCCACTCGTGGCTTGTTGCCACCATCCAGGCAGGCAACGTGACCCTGACCTACAGCCCTGCCCAGCAGTCACCCCCCTCCATGTGTTTAGAAGAGATGCAGTTTACTGTAAGCCAAACAGCAATCAAAATTAGCTCTCCTTAACTCTTTAAAAAAAAATTACATTGGCTTTCAGCACTTTTTTGTACATTAAGTTGAAGCAGTTGTGTAGGCAGCAAAGCAAAGGCAGAACTAGAGGAAGGTATCCCTGCCTGTGGTGGAGGGTTGGAATTGGATGATTTTTAAAGTCCATTCCAACCCAAACCATCCTGTGATTCTATGAACTACCAAGCTGGAATGAAGGTGAGGGCAAAAGGGATTGTAACACACCACCTCTGGTGTCAGTCTCCCCCCAAGCTCCTGCACCAGGCCCTGTTATTTCTCCAGTTATAAATCACAGCTGCAGAACATCCTTCAGACAATCTCCACGATTTTCAAAACCAAATCAGATTAGTTCTTATTTTACAGGTTTGAAGGGAAAAGACATTAGCAACAGCAGTTTTCAAGGACAATGCACCATCTCCAGAGGGGAAAGATACTCAAGACCTGCTTGGCAACCCTGACCTGAGCAAGCAGGAATATCAATCTTAAGCAACAACTCCACACGTTCTGATTGTCCAATCTGCTTCTCAGGAGGAAAGAGCCCTTGGTTTAAAAAAAACCCTCACGCACTCCACCTCCACGAACCCTCCCAGATGAATCCCACCTTTGTTCAGTGTAGGGCTGGATCTTTTGCACTGTGATGTCTGAATCCAGGACCCCCAGCAGCACCCCAATCTGCCGGATGAACATCCCCTTCTGCCGCTCCGTCAGCTGGCTGACGTTAACATCCAGAATTATCTCCACAAGGTTATTTTTCCTAGGATCTAGGGAGAACACAGAGAATACAGATCTTTAGAGTTTCTATTTAACAGCTTGGGCACAAGGCAGGTTTTTAGTATCTTTCCAGAAGGCACTGTAGGAAGGGATACAAGTCTGACTTTCACAGGTAACATCAAGCAGTGAAAGTCAGCCCACAAGAACCACAGGAAAATAGAATCATACCTCCCAAAACTTTTGACTTTTACGGGTCTGAGCTGGACTAGACAATACATTTTAATCCTAGTACACTGTATCCAGAGAGCTGTAGGTAAATGTGGGACAACATAAAACCCAGACTCACCAGGTTTGACCTCCACTGTGGTCCTTTCCACATCGCTCTCTCCTTTGGCATCTGTTACTCTGAGATGAAATGTGTAGGTTCCTTCTACCAGATTGGACAGGAGGAGGACAGGATGATGGTCTGAGTTATTTAAAACTTCCTGGAAGGCAGAACAAACTAAGTGTGAGGAAACAAAGGATCAAACCAGCACGATACATCATCATACTTCAGGATATCGCTCCAAGGCAACAGCGCAACAATGAGCTTTACATTTCCTCAGGAGCTGTCAGTGCTACCTGGCACTGACTTTTGTGATGCTTTACAGAAGAAACCTCACCCCAGCTGCAGGGCTCCCCTCATCCCGGGTCCACAGGTAGCTGACAATCCCCTTATCATCAGAGGACTTGGATCCATCCAACTCCGCCGTGTTTGTGGGCAAGGTGATGACAACGTTACCGGCAATCTTTGCAACAGGAGGCTTGTTTATCTCTAAATAAACAGAGAGAAAGCAGTTGGAGAAAGTCCATTTCAGTGCTCTCCACATTACTGCCCCCCATTCCCTACTCTTATTGTGCTTGTGAACACAGGTGTTGCTGAACTGATCAGAGACCTGAGCTCTGCTCATGGCTGGATGTACCTTCTTTGACGATGACGTTGACTGAGCTCTGGCTCTGCAGGTTCCTCTCGTCTTTCACTGTCAGAGTGAACTCGTATGTCCCAACCTGCAGGCCTGTGACAGTGGCAATGCTGCTGTTGGCATTCTCCAGCTTCACACCATCTGGACCCCTAACCAAAACACAGGGGGGTTGTTCAGTTTTTGACCTTTCTCAGGGGGTTTGAATTTTGCACAGAGCACAGAAGGATTACAAGAGACAGTCTCTCCAGGAGACCAAGATCAAATTCCACTGCTGTGAAAAACATGGCTGAGCCACAACCACAATGAGAGTGGGAGTCAGACCTAGAGATGAAGGCAAAGCTATTTCTCATGCTCAAACAAAACTCCACCTCTCTCCCATTAAACATAAATCCTTGTCTCGTTCAGGTCACTGGTAAAGCCTGTCAGACTCAATGTGACTGGGACTGAACACAAGGGAGGTGTGTGGGGGTGTGTCCTGTTTGAAATGAAAGATTTGGATACACAAGAACACTCAGGAAGGTGATACACACCGTGTTTTCTCCCAAAGAAAGGAGACTATCTTCTGGTCATCCGAGCTCTTGCTGCCATCTAGAGTGGTGCTGTCCACAGGAAGAGTCAACTCTTTATCTGGACCAGCATCTGCCTTTGGGGGCTTGTTGTTCTCTGAAAGAGGATGTGGTATTTTTCATACACATCCCATAAAGGTGGAGCTTAAACCCCCACCGTTAAGAGTTTTCTTCACAATCCCCAGTATATCTCTCTTGCCCACTACCTTCTACTCAAATAGCGAGGTTGCAAGCAGTTAAGAATTCCAATCAGCATTCCATTCGCACACGTGCAATAAAATGAGACTGAAATCTAGTTATTCTGAATTTTGCTCTCATTCTCTAAGTACTGCTCCACTGCTCCAATATACCAGCCCAGAACGGTCCTAAATTAGAGCAGCTCTTCTGAAAGCAGCACAGAGCTACCATAAGATCCAGTTTGCTGGCAGATTGCTGCTCACCTCTAACCCCTGGAAGGGAAAGCAGCAAAGCCAGGTGAAGGCAGCTTACCCGGCTGGACTATCACAGTGACCTCTGCAGTGGACTGGTGGCCAGCAGAATCAGTCACTATGAGCTGGTAGGTGTAATCACCTTCCTGCATTGCAGAGAGCTGCAAGACGGGTGTCCTCACCCCCTGAGAGAAAACATATTCATGGATTAAAATCAGTCCTCACTCAGAAGACTCTGATTCTAAAATAACTATTACCAGCAGATTCCAGTGGGTTATTACCAACTCCTGGTATGGGGGGCAGGAGTCTGTGCCACTTTAGCATGCAAAGCTCTTAGAGCTGAATTTATGCACAGCTACAAGGACGCTTTTGGGGGATGTTAACAAGAGTAATGCCATATAGGCATTCAGGCCCTTTGGGATTCAATAGTACCCAACTCCAGCAAAATCTCTGGGGAGCCCTGTGCAAATCCTACACACTGTGAACCCAATTCACGGACTTTCTTATTTCTATAAATTTGGCAGCAGTAGTAATCTATACAAGAAAAATGATGACAAGGAAACAAGTTCCAGCACTTGGAGCTGAGGAAGTGGAACAGGGGAGACCTGCACTGACCTGCATCTCCATGACCTTCCCTTTGCTGTTGGGGCTGAGCAGCCACTCGTAGCTGACGATGCTGTGATCGTCCGTGCTCTGGTTCCCGTAGAGCGTGATGGAGTTCTGGGGCAGGGTGATCACCTGGTTGGGGCCTGCATTTGCCACTGGGGGATAATCCACTGCCTTGTTCACGGTCAGGTTGGCAGTGGTGGAGTTGCTGGCACCATCCGAGTCCACGACTGTGAGACTGAAGAGAGGGAAAAAGAAATTAAAGCAGTGAAGGGTCGTAGTGAGCTGAATACAGAACACTGGCTGGGGTTACCTGAAATGTAACAAAACAGTCAGAACTTAAGACACTTTTAAAGGCAGGATAATCATATTTTTCAGGAGTGAAAAAAAACCCATAGTTTGAGGCAACTTTGCTTTTCCTGCACAGAAATTTCCTCCAGTTGCCCAATTATCAATCTCTAAGTGATGAAAAAAACTCAACAGTCACATCCATCTCTCACTTGAAATCTACCAACCAGTTCCAAGGTGAAACACAGAAGCTCATTGCTAATCCACAAGTGTGTCTCCTTAGGTAGGCTGATACCACAAAATAGAGCTGCTTTTTGCTAAATCTAGATCTGAATATGGATCTGATTAGTTCATATATCAACTGCTAAGGAGGAAACAGTGTTCAGTTATAGGTACTCTCATTTATTTTATTTTAAATAGATCTGCTGCTTCAGTGATGGACATCACACCAAAATTCAGGCCAAAGGAAAAACAGAAACAAACACAAAGGTAAAATCAGCTGCTCTCTATTGCATAAAACCATTAGGCCTCATTCACTTATCTGGGCCAGACACATTGCATTTAAAAACTGGATTTGAGGACTGCATTTCTTCCTAAGCCTTTATCCAAAGAGTTTAGATTTGACATTTCAAGAGACATTTTGCAGCTTGACAGACCATTCCTTCCTTTCTGCCATCATCTTAAACCAGGACTACAAGTTAAGAATAAGAAGTAGCTGGACAGCTTATCTCTCCTGAAGGGAAAAGCTACAAAACTACCTGAAATTGTAGGAGTGGAGAGAGAGAACATCACAAAATGGAGTTCTCCCCCTGTTTTGTACTGGGTTTTTTTTATTATTTTTTAACCAGATGAACACTTCAGGAGTCTCATACACTTTATTTTTGGATGAGAACTGCCCGACTGTCCCAGGTGTAACCCACCTGAACGTGTAATTCCCAGGCACCAGGTTGGTCAGTGTCAGTATGGCAGTGTCACTAGAAACCTTCTCCTCCCGCAGGGGACCCTTCAGCTCTTCCCAGTGGTAGCTGACAATTTTATCATCATCAGTGCTCTCTGTTTTAATTAGGGAAGAAAACACACACACAAGGAGTTGGAAAATGCTGCTTCTCAAACCCCACATGGTCAAGTGGCAAAGGCATTTTTGGTCTGACCCCAGAGTTTCTATTATGCTCAGACACCCAAACTGTAACAAGTCAGTGCTAGCTGGGGGTAAGACAACCTGAATTTGTTAAAAGAAACTCCTGAAAGGCACTGGTGCAGGCCAGGCTCACTGAAGGTGGTATGACATTAACTAACATGTTTGAAGCTTAACGCAAGAGCCTGGTAATTTTGACTGACAGTAATTATTTTTTTGTTCTAAGCAGCAACCTCTAGAGCTTTGTCTTTTTTAGGAGATTGGCTCAGGCCAGAGCCCTTCACAAGGGAACACAGAGAAGTGCTGCTGTGTGTGTTCCCCTCTCCTGGCAAGAAAGGCTGATTCTTTTCACCGGACTGTGTTTCAGAGTGTTCCAGTTTCTCTTAAACTTTATACAAAGGGCCAGCCCAGAACCAAACACACAAACCAGCCTTAAAGCTGCTCTTAAACCTGCAGGTACTCACGGCTGCCGTCGATAACAGTGGAAATGGTTGGCAGTGAGATCTCCTGGGACTGTGGGGACACGATGGCAACAGGAGGCTGGTTCACCCGGGGCTCTGCAACAACAACCCAGCTGTTACCAGGACACTCCAGGCAGATCCTGACAGAGAGCCCTGGCCAAGGAGCTGCAAAACTATCAGTGACAGTGACTCATGCTTTCAGCAAGTCCTACACCAACTTGGGGAATCCACGCCAACAAAAGGGATTTAAAACAGTGAGGAGGTGAACTGCCACCACACCAGTGCTCTGGGAAAGGGTGCACTGCATCAGCTCTGCCATAGTGGGTCAAGCAGTCAAGAACAGACCATTCTAACAGAGCAGCACCTACAGCTTCTTGCCAAAGTTTGGCTGCTGCTCTGAAAAATGAATGGTTTTGCTGCATGCTGCCAGCTGCAGAGTCACTGCTTATAAGGAGATGATCATTCACAGCACCCAGAAGGCAGCCATGCACTCTTGCTAATTTAGGGAGTGCAAGAGCCCTTCTTTGCCCACAGAAGTGGTAGAAAAAGTCTTGCTGAAGTGTGAAAAATAAAGGGGTTTTATTACAACCCGTGGTTGTCTCTTTACACAGGCCATCTAAAAAGTGAGACAGTCAGCACAACCTGCTGCATGTCCAAACCACATGTTACAGTAAGGAATGAGATTTGACTGGTTGGAAATTATATTCCTTACTGGACAGGGAAGAAAACAACCTCCAGAGCAGCTCCAAAGCCCTGGCTTCCCTTCAGTTTTCACTCCTGCTGCTATAAGCCAGGTTGCAGCTAGTTTTCATGGAAGCAGTGGCCTTCCAGGGTGAGGTGTTTGCTGAGCACTTCTGTATTAGTAGTTCAGCTCTTTTATTGACTGGCTGGCCTGATGCAGTACAGCAGAAATAGCTGTGTATTAGAAATAGCTTCCCATCTCAGGAAATGACTTAATAAAGATATACATATATATATGTATGTACTGAGTTCACAGCACAAGGAATTTTCACTACATAAACCACATGATGGAAATGTCATGGCTTGTCAGAGGCAGGTGAAGTTAAGGAAAGATCCAGTCCCACCACTCACCTGGATTCACCGTTACATTCACATATCCCTCTCCATGTGCATTCTCCCCATCGACGACGACTTTGAACTCGTACAGACCAACAGTCAGCTGGAAGCAAACACAAAGGATTGTTTACCTACAGGTTGGCATCACCTTGTCAGGAGCTACTGGAAGGTCAAGTTCCTGTGCTTTGGCACAGGAGCACCCAAGCAATCATGCTTCAGCCTCTGCATGCACAGCAAAGGATGGTTTCCAGGCCAAAATAGTATTACACATCTTTTAGTTTACAATGGCTATGCAGAAACCAAAGACTCTTATTTCTCTCTGTCATGGGACTGTCAGTCAAGCTTTATTTTCCAGTAACAACAGGCAAACAGAAGACAGATAAAAGAGATTAGTTCAGGCTGTCTGGCCATAGGAATCTGTACCAGCAGATTGTATTTGAGATGAGAAAGGCTGCACGTAAGAAGAAAATCTCTCCTTGTGTGCTTTTACAAATGAACGTGTTTCTTCTCTTCCCTCTGTGATCCAGGCAGTCACCCCTTCCCCATTCACTGCTGAGCCAAAATGAGAGGGTGAACGACCAGGTTCTGGACAACAATCATGATACCCAAAAGGCTGAAATCCTGACAGAGACAGGCACATTCCTTTTGAAGGGCTTTGCTCTGCATGATATCCTGACTGAAGCCTGTAGGTTTGGGGGTTTTTTTTACAGTGCAGCAGAATCCAAGATGCTCAAAGGAATGTCTGCAACACAGAACTCCATATTCACAGAACTTAAAGCCATTTCCTTGTTAAGACTCCCCACGTGCAGGAACCGGCAACCCTTTCCCTGTTGGAGTTTGTCTTAAGAGCAGAGCCAGGGACATGCTACAAGGTATTCCACTCACTAATGGAATCAGCAAGTCTCTTTTTCAGTGGGCAGTAGAAGGCTCAGACCTAGCCAGACCAGCACACAGTTCCAGGAATATTCCCACCCTTCTGCCACTGTTAAACTGTGCTACTTGTGTGCCTTGTCACGTTGCTTGTAGGCAGCTTGTACATCCTGAAATCAATTGATTCTTTCCCTCGTGCCAGATCAATCTCCTTTTTGTAAGAGCCTTAGGAGAGGGCTTGCAGTCAAATATTGGCTGCCTGCCCATCATGCAATTTCCTATTCATCCTGAAATCCCACACAAGTCTTTCCTGGCTGCCAGGGTCCCTGTCTTCTCCGCTTGGCATTTAACATAACAGGATACAAAGAAGCAAAAAGAAGCAAAAGTTTTACCTTAGACAACTTCAGAGTCTGGTAGTGCTTCCCTGCCATTTCTCCACTGTAGTCTTTTGGATGAGTAATCAATTCCCACTCATAGGAATACGTGGTTCCTTAAGAGAAAAGGTCCAGATGTTTAATTTCAAAGCCTGCCTTTCTGCCATGCTAAAGAACTGCAAAGGTATTAAACATTTACAAGGCACATTCTGCTGCACTATGAAGAAAGGAGACAGCTTGGAGTTTGGGCTGCGGCTTTTTGGGAATATACCCAGGAAAAGAGACAATCTGTGCTTCTAAACTCATTTACTCTGGAGCCAAAACCCATCTTTCAGCCTTTAAGGCCATAAAGAGCTTTGGAACAACCACAGCTACAGGATAATAAGAGAGAAAAGCCTTATCACGCCCTCAAATCCTGCAGTCACAACGTAACACTGGTTTTTGAACAGGAATGAATCAATCTCTGCTGCTGCACAACATGGACCACACCTGCCTCTCCTCTGCAGCTCCCACTGCCACTGTGGGCAGAGTTAAGAACTTTACAAATACCTGCCAACAATTTGCATGGTGAAATGAGGAGTGTATAGAAATGTGTTCCTCAGCAGGCCAACCCCCCCCAAAGCAGATTTCAATCCACCAAACGAGGGACCACTTGCTAAGACAGCTCAGGGCCTACCTGTCAAGAACAGATGCTGAAGATCCACTGCTTCCTCACACACCACTCTAAGAATGTGCAATCTCCCAAATCTAATGATTTTGTAGCACTTTCCATTTTTTTTGTGTCCCCCTATTTTCTTTAAGAGGCACCATGAGGCAACCACAAAGAATGAAAAATCTATACAGGAAAGCGCTCCCTGACAAAAGACATTTTCAAGGCTGTCCTTACTTAATGCTGTACATAATGCCTGTTTGCCATTCCACACCCCAATCCCTTAGCAGAATTCCCAGGGAAGCCTTACGAGGTGGTGGTTCAGGAAGCACAAATGCATTGAGCTGAACTTCATTCTTTGGCAGAGTCACTTCGACACTGTCTCCAGCAGACACCACCAGCTCCTTCATGACTGAGAGGGACAGACACAGAATTGGAAGAGGAACAGGAAAAAAAAAATACCTTAAATACACACATAAAACCACTTTGGTTTCAGAGTTTATGGAATAAAACCCAGCTACCAGTGGTGTATTTTGTAAACAGCTCCCGCTTCAGGTTTTGCTCTCCCTGTTAATCCAAAAGCACTAATGGGGGTTTATAATTTTAAAGCAAGCCCAGAATTATTCCATCATCTCTCTCTTTGCAGATACTGAAATGTGGCCCCTGGGTCCTGCACAGGGGTATCTCTTCACTCAGGTCCAGCAGGATGGGGAGGGTTTTACCTGACAGGTTTTTGGCAGAGAACCCTGCTGAAGGCACAGCAAGACAAACACTATTTCCAAACTGCAATTCCAGAGCTTCACAAATATATGAAGAATCCACAGAATTTCTTTTTTGAAGAACTGCTTGAGGGCTAAGAGAATTTTTTCAAAACCTGCATAGCTGCCACACTGACTATGGAAGCTCAAAATACAAACCTGGTCCTTTTATTTGTATTTTCTTTCCCACCCCCACTTAAGAATTTTCTTGCCATTCCATTTCAAAGAAGCTGACAAGCAGCTTGTTTTTACAGACTGCAGAGTAACCTTGAAAACTGTGGCTGGTGACATATTTTTTCTGCTTTTCATTAGCAATAAGGTAACCAGAAAGTAGAATACATTTTTTAAAAGCAACTCCCAGGCTCCTCAGCCTTTCCTTCCCATTTGTTTTGTTTGTCTTTTTGTTACTGGGCCTGGGAATTATGCATAAAAACAATAATTAAAGTTACTTTCCTTAGTTTGACCCTGTCAAAGACAATGTTTCAGAGGTATGCACAAAAATCAAGTCAAAAACAACGGGAGGAAAAAAGTCCTTGAACATTTAGCCTTTCTTCCACCTTTATTACCTCTCTACCCATGTATTATCTATCTTTATGTTTATTAGCTACTGGAATTAACCCTCTTTTTTCCCCACTCTCAATTACTGCAGATCGTGGGACATTACAGCTCCATCAGTCTTTCAGCTGCAGAAAGTTCCAAGGCAAAAAGAAATGAGATCCCTGTAGTCAAAAATAAAAACAAAACCCAGACAAACAAGACAGAAACCTCTGGAAAAATTTGGTAGCTTGGAAAAACTACTTTTTACATCATCTTAGCAAAACCAGGAGGCCCTGGCTATGTTACTCTTCCAACACAAGCCAATGAAGATGTTTAAAGTATATTTTCCAGTTTTAGCTGGGGTAAGCCTTTAAAGAAATATTACTTGTTAGCACAAGCAGCCAATGAGCTTCCTGCCAAACATGTCCTTGGATGCAGCACTTCCCTTTACACTTTCCATTTGTTCCCTTGTAAGGGAAAGGAACCCTAAATTCAAAAGAAAATCAGCTGTGAATGCTTCAGCAAAGTGGATTAACTGAGTTCTGAGACACCACACGAGCAGTACACACTATTCCCTGTCCACAGCCACCCCTGCAGGGAGAGCTGATGGCCTGGCTGAGGGAACAGAGCTGCCAAAGGGCATTTTGGCTTTTATACATTTTCACTAGTCTGTTTTAGGAAATAGCAGTGTGAACAGAAACATCACTCTGCTACAGAGCAAAGCACGGGCTGAGAGCCAAGTACACTGTTCTCCACAGCTGAACTGTGCAGTGACATTCCAGGGACAGAAAATAAGCAGCTACACCCCTTTTTGAGCAGACATTAAGATTTCAGCTCAACATGATCGACAGCAGCGTGCCAAGGCTACTGGAAAAACACTTCCCAGGACTCTGCCCTGCATCACCTCTCTCACACTGGGAATTAAGACATCCCCATTACTTTCCAGCTGTCCTCAGATGCAGATTTATGATGCCCAAGCCCCATTCCCAGACCTCAGGAGTTACTGGGGTCTGACCAGCCCGTGGGCTGACAGGGATCTCAGTGCTTTCTCCAAGGCACCAGCACTATCTCCTATTTTCTCAGGCTGCCAAGGCTTGTCACCAAACCCTGAGGAGGTGACATTTGCTGGAGCCCTGAGTGTCCTCACCTGGCGTGGTGGCAGCAGTGCTTGGGGACACAGCAGTGCTGGTCTGGGCTGTAGGAGCACTGCCATTTGTGGGAACTCCACTTGGCACAGAAGTAGCTGCCTGTGTCTTGGCTGTGCTTTTCACCGGCACGGGGCTGACTGTGGGCAAAGCCTCGGAGGAGTGAGGGTGGGCCAGAGCACCATCAGGCTGCTCAGTCTTCCCTGGGGATGTCAAGCCCTGTGCCACAGGACTGGAGAGCGTAGTCAACACTGATGGTTCTGGTGCAGATGTTCCTGGGTGGACCTGTGAAGGAAAAAGTTGTGTTACTTTGACTTGAACATTCAAAAGTCAGTTCTAACTTGCCCTCCACCTCCTCCATACTTAGGGAGGCTGGAAAGTCCCTGGTTTGTTTTTCCCAGAAGCAGGATTTTTTACTGCTTCCTTTTTTCTACTGAACTGTTTCTCCATGTTATTCCTCCAGAGCAAACATGACATTTCTAGCTCAGCTGAACATCACTTAAGACCAGATTTAACTATAGCAGTACCAAGGCTGTTGATGTGGCAAACATAACAGGAGATCCAGGTTCGAAACTGCAGTGAGAGGAGCTAAGAGAACAGAGAGGTGGGATAAGACAGACCCCAAAAAACAGGGAGCAGGAACTGGAGTTCATTTACTTTGGCTGTGATTTCCTTTTCCTAAAGCTGTGCATTTGGCCAGCACAAAGCAGGAGGATTGCAATGGCATTTTTATGTAATAATCGAATCGTTGCAGCAAGAGGAAATTTACTTCAGAATCCCTCTTCAAAGCAAGGTGACCCGGCACAGCTCCCTGCCTGCAGGCCCCAGGAGATGCTGCTGGGCCAGGGAGTGGAGCTGGCAGGCACAAAATTTCCTCACATCCCCACAGGATGAGCCACTTGATTGAAAATGATCAGAGTGGCAGGAACAATTTCCTTTCTTTCATCAGAAAATTCCTTTTACAGGACCTAGCCCCATTCCAGTTCCTTGCCTGACAGGCAGTACTCTTGACAATTTACCCTCCACCACGAAGTCCATGTGTGTAGCACATTTCATTGCTCTAGCTCTATTTTGAGAACATCTGCTAAATATTTAAAATGGAACAATTTAGCATCTTTGACTCGGAAAGTGCTTTGGAGCTGAATTTCCCACCACTACTCCCCATTAGAGGAGTGATCTAAAGCTCACATTGGAGGAAATACTCTCAAGCTTGTTGGCTTCCAGTCCAGGAAACAGGAACTGGGAAAACACTTCAGACCACGGTGGGCAACATCCTGGTCAGCAAACGGGCTGGGCTTTAGAAACATTAAATCTTGGTTGCAAAAATAAAGCCGTGGTGCCCACACTGAGCAGCTGAGCCAGGAGCAGCAGGGAAGGCACTGAAGGCTTCTCTGCAGGGTTTCTTTTTTCCAGCCCTGGGCAAATAATTTTCTCTCACCATATCTCAGCTCACTTTCAGTCTAAGAATTCAAACCAATTGTTTGATTAACATCTGAGCTTTATGGACCAGCAAACCAAACACTATTTGTTAGCATTACAGCCATAAGCTGTTCTTCTTTATTTGGTTACTTGTTAATGGGCTTGCTTTAACAAAACTATGAATTCTTTGGAATCCATGCTGGCAAAGTCTGGCATGTTGCTCTTTGTGGCTGGCTTCAGGGTAGCTGGCTGTCCCAACCTGTACCATCTTCCACACACTCTTAACTGGCCAAGTCAGGGGACTGACTCCTTTTCACCAAGATAAAGCTCAAAATGCTGGCAGGACAAGAGGGGAACAGCCAGGCAGGAACCCAAAGAGACATGAGACAGACTCTTTAGGAAAGGTGCAGGAGCAGAAGGTCTCCATGACTTCTTACCACTACAGAAAATCACGTTTTCTTTCTCAGGAATCAACCCAGAAGGGTCACAAGAACAACAGTCACAAACAACCACTCACTGGCCACAGCAGAGTCCCTACTTTGCTTGGTAATATTTCCAGTGAACTGGATGCTTCCTTAACTCACTTTTAATGTCTAAAAAAACCCCCACTTTACAGTTAAGAGAGATCCTCTTCCTTCCAAAAGTCTTAGGATGAATTGACAGCCAAATGTCTGTGGAGAGCTCGAATTAGATAAGCTCTGCCTGGGGCAACATAACAGTCAAAAATGCCTCTAATGCTTTTGAGCTGAGATGTTTCTTATCTTTGCTCCATAACTCAGAATTCTTTAAAGCAAAGAACAGGATTTCATTCTTGGGGATAAACGAGGAGAGTAGAAGTTTGCCAGCTGTCCTATCTTACTAGCTTAGGAAATAGGCAGAAGCACCACATTGGCCTGAATGAATGTAGACTGTTGATTGTGACCCCTAAATGCCTTTGGCCTGGAGAAAAGGCCTGATCTCCTTGTCTAAGAGCCCTGTGTCTGTAAGATGGACTAGAGTGGGATGTGCATCAGAATCCACACTGAGCCTAAGTTACTTGAGAGAAAAATACCTGAGTTCCAGAATTTTCTTTTATTTTTTTTAATTTAAATGGGTCTGGTCTGAATTTACAAAATGGTCTCTTTTCACCTCAGATGGTGCCCTTGTCTGCACTGAACTGCCACGTCTGTGAAGACTCTTACGAAACAAAACTGTGGGTAATGTCACAAACCATTACAGAGTTAGTGCTGGGAGTGAAAAGAGACCTTTTCTTGTTCCTCATGGAGTAAAAAACAACCCAGCACCTGCAGGAAGTGCGACAGCAAGAGCCAAACAGGGGGTCTGGTGTGAGGGCAGGAATGAGCTCTCTGGCTCTGTTGCAACACTCCTGCCTCCAGCCTTTGCCAGCCTGCCTGCAGAACTGCTGCAGTGCTGCTGCAGCCCTGCTCATCAGCACTGCTGCACTTCAGTACTACTCCTGACTGGCTGCTAAATGCATTGCTATATTTTAAAACTGACAAGTAATTCTACAAGGAGGCAGGAAAAAGTGCCTGGAAAATGCCACTCACCTTAAAGGAAAAGCACAGACTTCTCTTCCTTAGCTAAGGGCTAATGAGCAGGATGCACTGTGGTTTATCCTGGTTCCAAAGCATGGGTTCAGTAAACCCACAAATTAATGCTCACTGCACATTAGCAATGCCATTGAAGGTGGCTGTGGAGCCATCACAACTGCAGGAGGAAAATTAAAACCCACAGGGCAATATTTTCCCTAAACTTTCCCTTCCCTGAGCAAAGGAAAAGATTTACACATTCAACACTCATCAACAACAGAGAGGAAGAGGTACATTGACTTCTCTCTCCCCTTTTAGGGAGGAGCTAAAAGCCACTTGGATTTCAAATGTCCCTTCCCACTTCAGGTGTCTGATGCTCCCAGGTGTGGACAGTCAGTATGATCCAGAATTCTCCCCATCTCTCAAACCTTCCCAAAGAACAGTATTAAACACCTATCAGTCACAAATTCTCCTGGGACAAATTATCCTGGTTTCAGCATGTGTGTAACTTTATTTTGCCCCATAACCAACTCAACTTGGAAAACCTCCCTCCTGCCAAGGCTGGCTGTGTCCCAAGAGCACAGCCTACAGTGTGATATCCTTGGCCTAAATTAAAGTGCTCCTGGATCAGAAGTGCAAGGACAGCTGCAGAACTGGCCTTGTATTCTGCAGGTAAAGTTGGATGATTCAATAGCCCACAGATAAGCCCATCTGGATATTTTAATCCTTCCACCTCCTCAAACACTCTATCCTAAGCCTTAAAAGTGTGATTCTGCCAGGAATTCCATCACAGCCAATATATTTTACTGTTTATTTTAAGGAACCTGCATTTTGTTCGGAGCATGGACTTTCTTCCATGCAAAAATCATTAAGGAAAATAAACATCCAACAGTGCACACTAATGACAGTGGGAGCACTTCCTAAAGGTGGCAAATCCTGGATACTCAGCAGTATTCAGAAACTGATTATTCCATGTAATTTTGCATTTGCAACCAGTGTACTAGACAAACACTGGATAGTAATAATATGACAGCTCTGAATGCAACACTGACAGGCAGGGAGATAAAAGAGCCATTACCCCAGAGCAACAGAAGACATTTAAGAGTGGCTGTGAAGACATCTCCTTGCATATGTAACACCTGAGAGAATGGGGTCACCCTGCACAGCTCAAATATTAGCAGGAGGAAAGAACAGGGAGGCTGGAAATGCTGCAGCACTGCAGGGGAGAGAGAAAGCTGAGCCCTCGAGTCAGCCCTAAATGCTGTGGGGTTCTGAAAAATCAAACATTTGTGAAGTTTCAGTGCCTGATTTCACACACCACCCAGGCTGCCCTGGAGCTCTGTCCCTTGGCTGCTGGCCACATCCTGCTCCAGGGTGGTGAGTCAGGCCAGTCCCAGCCCTACCTGCAACCAAGGTTTGAATAAAAGGGGAGAAACAAATTCAGTCACATCTACAGAAACAGAGGCATCAGGTTTGTACAGTGCCAAAAATCTTTGAAACAGGGCAAAAGCTATTTAAGGAACAGTTTCACAAAGTCAAATTCTTTCTACTTCACCATCACAAGCGCACAGCCTCTTTTGTGTGGTAAGGCTCCAAAAGTTATTTCCAGATGTAAAAATACAAACATCACTTAACAATTCAAATGTGCCAAATTCTCTTTAACATCGAGATTTACTGGCTTAACACTGTGTGAGTCTGGAGTGGAGACTAAACTGATTTCATTCACCCAGTGCCAAGGTAAGCTTTGGTGGATTTGAGAAGCTGAAGCACTCCTCAAAAAGAGAACAAAAGAGTTGGCAGTAAGAGGCCAACTCAAGCAAGCAGACTGACATCAAAGTACACTGGGAGCTCTGTGCGTGAGTCCATAAAATATTTAATTGCCTGAATGCAGCACTCCTAGGAAAACAGCTTATTTTATTGTGTGGATCTAAAGAGGTACTTTTACAGGTAACAGTTTTCAACTCCCAGACTTTTTCCACTGGCATCACATCTCACCTTTGCTTCTCCTCTGGCAAGCAGTTTGTGATTACAGGGAAGATAAGCATTATCATGGACTCCATCTCCCCTCACCTTCCCAAAGACAGTTTATCTCAGCTAAGAAAAGGCAGGAGAGGAACCCTACCCCCAAAAACTAAACAAAAACCCAAACCATTGGCCTTGCCGTGTTGACAGGAGGCTGAATACAGGCATCCTGAAAAGGTATCCCATCACTTGGGCAGTTTCAAGTCAAAATCTGCCTAAAGCCAGAGTGATGAGGGGGACAGCTGACCCAGCAGCCCCACCCCACCCCAGCAACCACACTTACCTGGGGTGAGTCACCGTCAGCATCCCTTGACCTGTTCACATTATTGCTCCTAGGAGGGAATGTGCTTTTGGGGTTCTGCTTTCTTGGATTCTGTCCATTTTCCAGCAACTCCTGTTTCTGATTTTCTTTCTCAGGAGCAGCTCTGGCTGCCACCAGGTGCCTCAGCACTTGATCCTTCAAGCGCTCTGCTTCGCTCCGGTGGCTGCTGGATTTGCTGCCCGCTGCTCTGGCTGCAGCCTCACTGCTGGAGCTCACTGCTGGATCCCTGGACAGGAATTCCACCCTGTCACCTGCCAGGCTCCACTTCTGGAATGACCTCCGCAGTCTTTTTTGCCTCTGGATAGGGATGTCCCAGTCCAACCACTTGTGAAACAAGGTCTTCGCGTCACCTCCCATGCGAAAGTTTAGCAAGTGCTCTGTGCTTTTTGATTTCTTTAAAAACACCAAAACAGAGTCCGACAGGCCAGTCCTGTTGGGCTGACACGTGCCAGGCACGGTGCAGTTCACCTGGATGCACATGTTTTCCAAGAACCAAAGGGCATCACAGGTGGGGCGCTGGCAGCAGGCGGCCTGGCAGGACTGCAGAGTGTGGAACCCTTCCAGAAGCTGCAAATGGTGATCTGCCCACGACCTCAAACGGCCACCAGGCAGGATCTTCCCCGGCTCACATTTAGATCCGTTCCAGTTTGCTTCTGGGAAATGGAGGGGAAGACAAACAGACAATTCTCAGTCCTTTAAAGCAGTGGACAATGGATTCTCATCACTCGTGTCAAGAGGAATTCAGGGCACTGGAGTGATGTGGGAGAGAGGGTACAGGAGAGTAAACAGAGCTTCTCAATCTATATCTGGCCTCAATATCTTGTGCTTACATGAGATTTTAAGCAACAATCTGCTGCTCCCACCTAAAGGACCACCACCCTTTCCAACAGTAATGGAGTTACAGCCATCTACAACAGAAGTGAGGACAGAAACACTCCTGTCTCAGAGGAGACCATAAGACACAGACTGAGCAGCGAGGCCAAAGTCACACAGTGAGTTTAAGAGACAGAAACTGAACCCAGAAATCCCAAGTGCAGTTCCTTAGTCTAACCAGTAACAGCCTTGCCTCTCTGCCCAAAGCACTCTGGAAGCAGTGACACAGGCTTGGTGCACAGTACGAAGGCATTATTTACTCTTCCACGCTGACACTTGAAAATTTGCTTATTTTGACTGAATTGGCTCCACTTGGGAAGTTGTTACACCTTCTAGAAGAGGGGTCTCCAAGGCAAAAGCCTCACCACCTGCTCCACCATTTTCATTACAAAACCACAAACATTTGGCATAATTTCTGTTAAGAGTCAAGTTACTTCAGGCCTCAGCTCTGCAGGAAAGCAGCAACTGCTTTGCATATGGATTTTTTTTTTCCTTAGCATGAAAATTTAGAGTGCTTGCAGGGATCAATGGATTAAAGGCTTCCAAAATTCAGAGCTCTGCAGATTAAGGACTCCCTAAAAATAGCCTAATGACCTATGGGACTGTTACACTTGTGCTGTGTTCAGCATCCAAGGGATAATAGGTCACTGGAAGATTACTTTACAAACCATGCTGCTGGACTGGGAGTAGTGCAGCTGGAGAATATGCTCCAGATCTGGCTCCCTGTCAAGAACAGAGTTCTTGAACACAACAAAAATGGGAAACTATCAAAATAAAGTCTGAATTTAAATTATAATATGCTGGTTGAGAATGCACTCAAGACCAGTGAACAGGTAGCAGAGTTCTCTGTGGGTGTCTTGAAATGCTTGGACTGGCACTCCCTGACGTGCACCTGGCACCAACATGATGGGTCTGCAATTAGAAGGGAGTATGGAGTGTGTGTACACACCAAACCCATCTGTATGTACACGCAGACACTCTCCAGAGCTGAAGAAACAGTAACAAATAAAACGATGACACCATTCCTGTGAATTTCAACAGGATCTTATCCGTTCAGGCTCAGTTTTGCCTAAAAACCTCACTTTCTCTTACAGGTGAAGCACTGTCCCTAATGCCTCCTGTGCACAAGGGAAATGTACTACTTCCCACACCTGTAAAATCCCTCCTCCCTGACCACTGCTCATCCATCTCTCCTCAGATGTCAGCCCTGGCTCACACTCAAATTAAGGCTTGATACAGAACCAGTGAAATTCGGCAGCAGTTTCTGGTACCAGTCTTAGAACTGGAGCACAAACAGGATGGGGCACATTTAAGAGAAAAATATTCCCAGGGAAGATCCCCCTTGTGAGAAATCACTACATAACGCAAGTATTACATTTATTCATCTAAAATGTAAACCCTGAATCCCCATAAGCACCTCCTCGATGTGCCAGACACATGACTTAGCCCAGATGACACAATACTACCCATGCTGAGAACATTCTGCTGAAACAGGATTTGAATAATATTTTGACCAGATTTCATTTCCAGAACTCTGCTAATGCCCAGCTGGGACATGTTTATTTGAAATTGGCCAATATGGTTTCTGAATTGCTGTAAATGGACAGCTTAAAACTCAGATAACTCTCAGGAATGCCAGAAGTGAACAGATGACTCCCAGCACGCCAGTCCAGCATTTCAGACATGCATTTTCCACAGAAATGTACTGATTTTCACTTCTCATTTTCAAGTTTCACAGTCTTTGGTGGGCATCAAGCATTCAGACAGCTCTAAGTTCTGTGGCAGAAAGCAGAGCTCCCGAGTCTACACTTTCATTTCATCTCTGGAAAGCAGAAGTTTAATTTAATCGCTGAAAAGCAGGAAGGTCCCTGAGGACAAGTTCCCCCCTAAGTCCAGCACCCCACAAGTCACAAGACACACACACAGGGAGTGTGCTTAGTCACTTCTTCATATTGCTTTTGTCCTGTCAGTACAGAAGACACTGCTCTTCCCAGGAACTCAGGAGTCCCTGTCCCAGGGATGCAGCTCCCAGCTTTGCTGAGCAGCAGGGGAATGGAACACACGGGAACAGCTTCTCCTAATACCCTCAGGTTCACAGACTTGCTCAGGCAGCTGATCCTGCCCGATATCAGGTTAATGATTAAGGACTTGGCTCTGTGGAGTTTTAAACCTGCCACACGTCAGCCAGTTATGTCAACACAGCTCCCCTTGCGTAACTCCACATGACCACGCTCCTTTCTAGGCAGCCGTAAGTCCTCCTCCTTTTCACAAACTTCGCTGCCTGAGCGACACAAACAAGCCCAAAATAACAAAAAACTCTGCAATGGAAAAAGCGTCCACACCAGGGTAACTATGACCACATAATTATATTTACTCCTCCACACGCAACAACCTTAATTTAATGGAGTTTTCATTCATTTAATGGCTGGACTTGATGATCTCAGAGGTGTTTTCCAACTTTTATGACTCTGATTCCTGGTTTTAACTCTCCCAAGCAGACTGGCCCTCAAACACACCGGCATGTTCTGAAACACCCTCTAAGAATGGCACAGGAGCTCTGACTCTGAACTTCCAAGAAATTGCTAAGGGCAGGAAATGCACACAGGACATGGAAACATGCACCATCCAAGCACACAGCACTGAGAACCCTTTGCTAGGACCAGGAACACAAATATGCCTTTCCAGGTACTAAATTAGCTTGTTAAGGTCACACAGCTCATTAGCTTAATTAAATCTGCCACTGGGAACTGTCCAGGAAGGCCCAGTGAGACAAGAGGGATGCTGCATCAGCCTGGAGAACACATCCACATCACTGGGAAACAAAGCAAAACCCGCTTCCCAAAGGAAACACCACACGATCCATTACAGGAAAACTTCCATCCAAGCCACTGACTTGGTTATTTACTTGAGCAGGAGGTTGGTTACTCAAGTTTGAGCAGGAAATAAAAAAATCAAACATAACCATTGCCTATAGGTAAATAAAGATTATTGACACACTGTGCGTGGGGAGAGAGCTAAACATCTGAGGGCTAAAACACATTCCTGCCTTTCCAAATTGCTGTGAGTATTCCTTAGAATATTTTCCAGATCATTTGTTCCTTTTGCAAAAAAACAAAGTGAGGGAAAGCTCCCTCTGAGATACAGGCTACACTTCTGAGAGCTCATTTAGCAGCTCTTAAGGTTTTGCTTGGTTTTGGTCTAAAAAACCCCAAATGCTTTTGGTTCTTTGGTTTAAAACTCTAACCCCAAAACTACAATGTTTGACAGCAAACCATTTCACTTCCAGAATATTTTAAACAAGTGAGAGGGATAAATATCACACAAAACCACACACCCAGTCCCAGAGAGAAGAGCTGACTCACCTGCTGAGGAGCACAAGGCACACAGGCAAGCACACAGGTAGAACAACTGCACAATTCCCAGCTCCCTCACAACTTTTCCCAGGCAGTATCCTGACAGGAATCGGGCGCTGATGCTGGATTTGGCTTCCAAGCT
The DNA here is from genome assembly GCA_013400415.1 of Scytalopus superciliaris. NCBI lineage: Eukaryota > Metazoa > Chordata > Aves > Passeriformes > Rhinocryptidae > Scytalopus > Scytalopus superciliaris. The sequence continues at coordinate 113,391 of VXBX01004674.1, read as the reverse complement.
CTTCTCCATGGCCTCTGTGGGCAGCAGCAGGGTTCTAGAAACACGGAGGGCATGAAACACAAAAACATCCCCTGGCAGCTGAAATGTTCCTGCACAGATCCAGCGACAGCGTGGAGGGCACGGAGCGCTCCTGGAGGAAAAGGAAAGCCTTATCTGCTGTGATTAGTCCAGCTGCTGCTAAGGAACTATCAACTCTGATACCAAAATGAAACCTGGGCTGGCACAGCTCCCAGCGTGGGGCACAGAGGGGCCCGTCCCTTGTGGCTTCCTCCTCCAGACCCCATTTTTCCATGGAATATCACAGTGCTCCGGATTCCTGACAGGCATTGAGGGAGTCTCAGCTTCAAATACGCCCCAGGAACGGCCAGACCAGCAGGAGGGCAGCACAGACAAACCCAGCACATGTGCCCAGCGATGCCACTGTGGTGCCAGCCAGAAACAAGGGAACAACAGGGAGCCAAAGCCCTGGTTTGCTCCTTATTTCGCTCCACAGGGATCACCGAGCAGCTCAGCCTTTCCGATGCCAAGGGCTCTTTTACAGCCTCGAGCGCTGACTAAATGCAACCACCACTAGGGCGACGCGGTACGAAAACACTGGTTATTTCACAGGTTTTAAATATTACCGATTATTTTAAGCAGCAGCGCAGCACCGCTGGGCACTGGGGGGGTGTGAAACCCGCCGGCTGTGAAGGATCCAGAGGGGATGCCGTAAACAGGGGGTGCTGCTACAGCCTGACAACACCGGCTCCAACACCCCGGGCTTGTAACACCCCGAGGGATCTCCCTCAGCAGGACAACTCCGGGGGCATGGAAACACAGACCCGCGGCCGCCTCGGCCAACAGGTCCGTGAGGAAACTTCCCTGGCCCCCCTCAGACCCCCTGGGTGCCAAACCCACCCGGGCCCGGCCCCTCAGACCCCCCGAGTCCCAAACCCACCCGGGCCCGGCCCCTCACACCCCCCTGGGTGCCAAACCCACCCGGGCCCGGCCCCCTCAGCGGGAAGCGGGACTTACCAGGGGCTCATGGCGGGACTTGATGGCTCCTCAGGCGGCTCCTCAGGCGGGCCCCGGGCCCCGGGAGCGGCCGGGGCTGCAGCGCGGCGGGCCCGGGGGCAGCGCGGCCTCCTGCCCCGCGGCCATGGCAGCGCCCGCGCACCCTCACCCGGAAGCTGAAGCGCCTCACCGGGGCAGCGCTGGGGCAGCAGCGGGGCCGGTCCCGCCGCTGGTTGCCCCGTCCCTCCGTCCCTCCCCTCGCCACCCCCGGCGAGCACCGGGCGGGGCGGGCGCGGAGGCCGCGCAGCCACAGGTGATTTGCCCGCAGTTCGGCGGCGGCTTCGGGCACCGCGCAACAAGGCGGCAGGCGGTTGGCCGGCGGCGCGGGGGCTGCGCGCCCATTGGCCGAGAGGCCGGCGCGCGGCCGCGGGGGGGGCGCCGTGAGGGGAAGGGCGGGAGCCGCGAGGGGAAAGGGCTGGAGCCGTGAGGGGAGAGGGAGGCTTGTTGGTGTTTCCCCCTCGCTTGTCCTTCAGCCACCCCTCCCGGCCATGGCCTCGGACCCCCGGGATGGACACGCCACGCTGAAGCGGTGCCTCGGTGTGCTCCGAGACGCGAGGAACGACAGCGAGCAGTTCGCGGCGCTGCTCCTGGTGAGGAACCGCGGCGTGGCCTCGGGAGCGGGCGGAGGGGAGGTCCGGGTGCCCCCGCCGGACACGGGAGTGCCCGGGGGACGAGGGCAGGTGGGAACAGGGAGCTCGGGGCGAGCTGCTTCAGTGCCTTGGGGGTCCCCTCAGCAAGGCCTTGGCCTGAGGGTCAGTCAGTGCTGCCACACTGAGTGAGCGCCTGGACCGAGTGCCCGCCCAGTGGGTGCTGCCCTGTTCTAGTTAAGAGCACTTCAGGCTCCTGATTTGCCCATCCAGCCCTGCCAATGTAGGCAGGACCCTCCTGAGGGAGGCTCAAGAGGCAAACCCCCTTGCCGTGCTCTCGCTCACCCCCTCACTTGCCTCTCAGGTGACCAAAGCGGTCCGAGCCGGAGAGGTGGACGCCAAGACCCGCCGGCAGATCTTCGAGGCGATCGGATTCACGTTCCCGAGCCGGCTGCTGACCTCCCGGCAGCCCCCGCCAGGCTGCCCCCCGCACACCTTCCGCGCCCTCGGCCTCACGCTGCTCGCCTGCTTCTGCACCGACCCCGACCTCGCTGGGCACTCCCAGGTCCTCAACAAAATCCCCACCTTCAACGAGGTGCTGCTTTCCCCCTGCGACCCCGACAGCACGTCCATGATCGATGATGCGTACCAGTGCCTGAGCGCCATCCTGGCCACGGCCAGGGGTCCCAGGGAGTTGGTGACCAAAGGGACAGTGCCTGCCCTGTGCCAGGCCTACCTGAGCGGTGGTCATGGCTCTGACCGTGCCCTGACACTGCTCGTGGGGCTGTTGGCTATAGCAGAGGCCAAGTGCTGGCAGAGAGACACTCCACAGCTCCTGGCTGTGCTCAGCAAGCTCTCCAGTGACTTCCTCAAGGCTGAAGACATGACCAAATTTGAGCTGTGTGAGGTTCTGCCTCACTTCATCCCCGTGTCAGCTCCGCTCACGCAGGACTCGCAGGGCTCTGAGTGTCTCCACAGGGTTTACAAAGGGCTGGCTGACATTCTGGGCAGCAAACTCAGCCAGTCTCAGCGGGACCCCGCGCTGAAACTTGCAGCCCAGCTCGTGCAGGCCTGTGGGGCAGAGTGGATCCCAGCAGGGAGTGCTGGCAGCAAGTTCCTCGCCTTGCTGGTGAACTTGGCTTGTGTGGAGGTCCGCCTGACCCTGGAGGAGCCAGATCTCGTGGAGGTGGAGGGCAAGAAAGAAGTGGTGACAGCCTGCTATGTTCTTATGGAGATGGGGATCCAGGAGTGCCTGAGGGAAGAGAACCCACTGCTGGACAAGGTGCAAAAAATGCAGCTCATGAGGATTATGGAGGAGGCATTTGGAGCTGTAATATTCTACTTGAGACAGGTAACGCAGGGTTTTTAATGAAGAGCAGGTTTTGGGGGTGTCTCTGCATGGAGCAAAATGTGCTTCTTGGCCCACTGTGGTTTCCAGACCTGTGGTAGTTCGATTCACAGTGACCCTAATGTGTCACTTTGCTTTCTTCATGCAGGTTAAACAAGAGGAGCTGCAAGATCCTTTCATATTTGCCTCTGTTCGAATCCTTGGAGCCTGGATGGCAGAGGAAACATCCTCCCTCAAGCAGGAAATCTGTGAGCTCTTGCCCTTCCTTGTTCATTATGCCAGGAAACTTTTCAAGGAGGGCAGCCCAGCTGTGAGTCTTCCCCAGGCAGAGCTGGGCAGCACCAAGGGCTCTGCTTTACCCCAGGATGCTCTGAGGTGAGTATTTTACACACAGAGTTGTTGCATCTTACCAGAGCCCTGCTCAAATATTTTTCTATTTTCCATTCTCCCTGCAGTGCCAATCCCATGTTTGTTTTCCCCCCACGGGGATGTAAATGCAGGACTTAGACCCATTCTACCTCGTGGTTCCAATTTCTTTCCCCTTCCAGATTTCTGCTGCCTGGGTTTTGCCATTTGACAGCAGAGGACAAGCCCCGGGACATCCTGGTCTCTGAAGGGGCTCCAGCACTGCTATATGAGTACTTTCTCCATCACTGGGAGGTTCTGACCTCTGAGCCTGCAGCCCCAACGCCCCTGATGAGCACAGAAATGAGCCTACAGACCATGTGTGGGATTTTCCTCAACCTGGTTGTGACTGCTCCAGACCTGGTCAGGTAACAGGGCTGTGGGAAGGAACAGAGCTCTGAGGTTGGTGGTGGGAAGAAAGAGGGGGTGCCTTGTGCAGTGAGCTTGAGCATCTATTAACACACCACACTGAAAAGGGTGTTCCTTTTTCAACCCCAATTCCACTGCTTTTTTGGTAGTGCATCTAACCTTGACATTTTCAGGTGCTTCTGCCTCTGCTCAGGAAATGTCTCGGGGTTTTTTTTTCTCTCTAGGCAAGACAAAACCTTTTCCTCCCTGATGGATGTGCTGATGAAGTCTCTTCCACTTCTGCTGCCCCAGGAACATCACTTGGTTCTGGCAGCCAATGTTGCCACGCTGGGCCTGATGCTGGCCAGGATCCTGGCAGGGTCAGCAGGTAAGAGGATTTCCCACTGGCAAAGCCCATGTTGCTCTGCACAGATGGGTGAGCAATAAATCTGGGGGAGCAAGGAATATGCAGAACATTCAGCAGGCTGATGTGCTGGGACTGAGAGATTTCTAGGGCAGGAGGATGTTGTCCTGCTCTCCCTGGAAGCCCTGCTGCACACAGACCCACCACAGGGTCCTCCTTGGACTGAGCAAGTTACGGAGTTGTTAATTTCCTTTTCCCCCCAGCCCTTCAGGGAACACAGCCTGCCAAAGAGTTTTTCAGAGCCACCATCAGCTTCCTCTCACAGGCCCACACGGCCCAGGCAGATCCCAGCAGTGACAGCCCGGCCATGGCCATGTCTCCTGCCTACACGAGCTCCTGGGATGACATTGGAGAGTTGTGGTTCCTGGGAATGCAGGCCCTGGCCGCCTGCATCCCGCTGTTCCCTTGGCTGCCACAGGCCATCCTCCAGGCACACTGGCTGCAAGGACTCTCAGAGCTGCTGTCCCGTGTTGCTCCAGCCTCCCTGGACTTTGAACTCGTCGCTGCTTTCCAGGGTGTGCTGGTGGAGCTGGCCAGAGCCAGTGGGCCGTGCAGGGATGTGATCCTGTCCCACCACGGCACCGAGTGGGCCAACCTGTATGGAATGGCAGCTCTGGAACAGTGTCTGGCCGAGCAGTGAGGAGCCACCAGCACCCCGGGTGGGAAGTGAAGCCAGACACCTGCACAAAGTCTGTCCAGCACTTCTGTGCCAGGTGGGCACAAAGGAAACAGTTTCACTGACCTGGCTTTGCAGAACTGGAGTGATGTGGCAGAGCACTGGCACTGTCCACACCGTGGTGTGCAGAGCTGCTGCTGCCCCAGAACATTTCACCTCTGCTTGACCTGCTGTCAGATTTCTCTGTAAAAACTGCCAGTTTTGTTATTAAAGGTATTTTCTGTCGCTTTCTTTTTTAAACTGCTCAGTGCTGGGATTTCTTTCTGCCCAAGGCCCTGACAGGTGCCTGCTGCTCCTGTTAACATTGTCACAATTTTGTCACAATAAGCCCTTCAGGTTGTCACCTTGTTTTCTGTCAGTCCTGCACATGTTAGTAAAGAACTTGGCACTACACACAAAACCATGCAAAAGGCAGAAATGGGAAAAATTTTAGTATTTACTGATAGCAGTGAGAATAACTCCCTGTAACTTGAAGATGATGTGCTGCAGGATGAACCCCACCATTCATATCCACCACTGGTACCATCATCCCAAATTCACACCTAGAAAACCTACCCCACACCACTTGCTTTGCCTGTTTTGCCCCATAAAACACCTGCACAAAGCACATCCATGGAGATTTGTATTTGCTCCCTCTGCTGGGATGTACAGGGGCAGCTTTCCACTCTTGCAAGGTTAGGGGTTCAACCTGCAAAGGGGGTGCCACCTACCTTGGATCTTTTTAGCGTGTGAAAGTAGAAATAACTCCCCACAGACTGAAGAATTATTCTTTGCATTGTGGAAGAGAAAGAACACATGATCCATGGAGTAAAACACTTGTAGCACTGGCCTTGCAGCCTGGGCTGCCAGCTCCTGGGTACTCCGCTACCCCGAGGATAATTCCCAGAAGGAGCAGCTGGACAGGGTGGCTGACACGGCAGGCTCCATCCGAGCGGAGCTCCCTGCTCCCGCTTTTCCACCAGGTGTCAGCCGAGGAGTTCTCTGGGAGCTGCAGCCTCGCCGGGACCGGCTCTGCTGCCAGCCCAAGGCACTGATCAAAACTCATCCCGGGGGACTGTGGAACCGTCTGATCAAGAGAAAATCGAGCGAGGAGCTGCCTCAAACACAGAGCTGGCTCTGGGTCTTCCTGCTTACACCGTGCTTTTGGCTCATTGCTTTATGAGAGCAAATGGCAAATGCCTCACACGACTGGAGAGGAGGCTGTTGCTCAGTGAAAGGATCTTCCTGATCTTTCCAGCTCAGCCCTGACCAGTCAGTGCAAGCTGGGACAAAGGCAGGTGCTCCCAGCAGAGCAGTGTGAGCCAAACAGGCAAATGAGCCTCCTGGCCTTGGAAAAGAGCAGAACTCTGCAGAGCGTGGGCTGGGAGAGGCTCCCCATCCTGCCAGGAACACATCCCTGCACTGCAGGGAAACAGCATGTTGTAAGAGTCAGGAACACACTGCAGAGACAGAAAAAAACCACCCAAATCCTTTACCTTCGAGTGTTCCTGGTACCATAGCTCTCCTGCCACTGGTCAGGGGTGTGGGTTTCCTATTAATGACAGGCACTCATTAGTGCTAATGAGGTGCACAAGCAGGAGGGTGCTCTGCTCTCCCCAGCTCGGTGCTGGGCTCGCTGTGGGCAGCTGATCTGGCTTGGCCCTGGTTTGTCCCCACTGGGAAAGGTTGGAGCTCCCACAACACCTGATCAGAGATCCAACTTGGGCCTGCGGGACCCCGTCCAACACCAGCACAGTCCCAGCCTGGAGGCCCTTAGCTGCTGGTCTTTAATTCCCAGAGAATCCACTTGGGAGTCAATCAAAAGCACAGGGAAGTTCTCCAGTTCTATCCTTCCCCCATCCTAGGGAGGAGGTGCCTGGAGAAGAGCACCTGTTTGTCATTCTCACGATTTGCAATGGAAAGTCCCATCAGATGTGAGCAGGATCACCCATGCCCTGCCGGAGCTGGACCCTCACAGAGACCCTGATGGCTTGTCATATACTTGTTTCTTTGCATGACACAAGACACACTCCTCATGAGCTCCTCCCAGCTCCTGAGCTAACAGGGGAAGGGGTGAGACACCCTTCTTGCTCTGGGATGTTACCAGGAATGCCAGAGGAGCACCTTGAGCAATAACACTGCTCCCTTCTCCCAGGACAACACTTTCCAAACACATTCTCAGACAGAGCACCCCTAACAGGCTGTTTTCCCTCCCCGAGGTGGGGCTCTGACACCAGTGAGCACAGCACCTTGAGGAGGGGAGAGCACTGAGCTGGTGGAGGCTTCTTGCCACGTGGGCACCTCCGTTGGCTCTGTGTGTGCCAGTCTGCAGGCTCTGGCACGCCCAGTTGGCTCAGCCCACGCGAGGGAGATGGTGCCCCAGCAGCCTGGCTGTGGCTTCAAAGGTGTCCTCAGCCACCCCGAGCTCTGCAACCACAGGTTCTGCCCCCGGCTGCTGGCACCCATGGGCACTGATCCTCTAGTGCCAGAGAGGTGGATGTGGCATCACGCAGTGGCCCCTCTCTGCCAGAGATCCCAGCATGGAGTGGGATTGCAGCCTGTATGACCAGAGCAAATCGTGCCTCATCTCCCACCCAACACCAGGATGAGCTCCCCAGGAACAAGCTGATAATTCACTGTGCTAGGACAAGATGGACAAGGCCCCAGAGGAGCAGACCCACATTCTGTTTTGCTTTGACAGCTTGAATGTCACAACACCATTGCAAACCCAGCCATGGCATATGTTATCTTACAGAGTTTATTCATCTCACCCCAAAAGCATTGGCAATAAAATTAAATATTCCATAAGGTAGTTATTTGGATGCTGCACTGCAGGAACCCAGCAGAGCCCCCTTCCCCCTGGATGGTGAGGGTGAAGGCCTGAGCAGAGAGGGAGCTGCCCCCTTCCCTGCCCACCCCTCCGTGGGGTCTCTGTCCTCCCCAAGGCCCTGCTTGGCTCCCCAGACCCATAGCAAGAAGGTTCCTTCCCCACCCAGCAGATTCCTTAGGGAATTGATAGGAGCAGCCTGCATTTCCCTGAGGTGTTGGTGGGAGCTGGGCTTCTGGAGAAGAACTGATTCATCTTTGGCTGGGGAAGAGTTCTGCTCACACATTTCTGTCTCTGTGCTCCCATTGCCCTGCTGGGCCAGTATTTTCGTTGCTGACCCCTAGGAACAGAGGTTGCTGCCTCAAGACCCTCACACGCTCCTGGAAGTGCCAAACACACACATTGATCTCCCAGGAAGGAGCTCTGGGACCTTTGTTACAAAACCAGTTTTTCAGAGACTTCTGGCTTGGGTGCAAATGCAATGAGCGGTCCCTGGGGTGGAGTCCCGGCCCAGACCCACAGTGCATGCACCCCAGAGCTGGGGGGTGAGGGGGCAGCTCTCCTGTTGAGGACCAGGATCATGTCACTGTCAGCAAAACAGAAGCACAGCTGGACATGTGGCCCTTAAATGGGGAAATTAAAGAGCAGATCGTGGGGAGTTGTGTTTGAGTGTCCTGTGCTCAGGTGATCCCAGCAATTGCTCCAGCCAGGCTGAACCAGTAACAGAACCAGGCAGCTGCTGGGACAGTGTGTGTGCAGTCCCCAGTGTGACAGTCCTGGGACCTGCCTTGGGACAGCAGGTTAAAGTGAGTAATTGCTTATTGTCACCACAGGTGGTTTAAGAGGTGCCTCCTGCCAGGGCTTTGGTCTGCCTTCATCATCAGGCACAGAGTGTCTGGGGCAGGGAGGGACTTAGGCAGGTCTTGTGCATATTGCAAGGACCATTTGGCTGCTCTCTGGTTCCTTGTCTCTTTCCTGGGCACTGCTGCCCTGGCAGCCCCACAGCCCCACAATTCCAGGCTGTCCCAGCTCCCTGCCCAGCCCACTGTGTTGCCTCAAGCCCAGTTTGCCCAGCATGTTCTCTGGGTAGCAGCGGGGCAGCTTTGCCTTTTGTTTTTGCTTCCCTTTGTCTGTGAGTGTTGCAGGTTTCCTCTGCTCTGCCTCATTCTTGGGTGGAAACAATTTCCCTCGGAGCTACTGCCAGGGACCATCCTCCCGGTCACCTGTGATCCCACAAAGGTTGACTCGCGGTCCTTCCTGCCTGGGTTTTGCAGTTTCACCTCTTTCAGATGAATAAAGACTCGGCATTATATGGATCAGATGAGTGAGGGACGTTAAAAATGAACTGGAACATAACTGCAAAATACAGCATATCCAATCCAATTTTTCCTAGCAAATGAAACGGATCTGGTGGAAAATAAATACAGAACTTCCCAGAGCAGCGTTCTTGAAGAGCAGTTGAGGGGGATGAAGAGATTTGAATGGATCAACCCTCTACACCTCTGCACATCCCTCCTCCCTCCCTTAAATGCCATCTTTAACAGAAATAAATTAGAATAAACGATCAGCTCTTGCCTCCTAAAGACAGGTGGCAGGGTAATATTAAAAGAAATGAATAAAAATTCATTTAATGAGCATTGTTAATTAAACCTGGAAATCAAAGAGGTCTGAGTTGTGGGAATTCAGAGGAAAAATGAAAATGAAGGGAGCTGTAGCTCGGGGCGGGAAGAGTGGAATTAAATTAACTGCAGTGTAGGGTTGTGTTTGTTGATGTCGATCACACGGCACAGCGTGTTACAGCTGGGGGTGAAGGGTTTGTGCTCTGCTTCACGCAAAACCCGCTGCCGGCGGAACCTCCCGCCCAGCCACGGCCGGGTGGCACGGTGAGACCGCGGGGACCCGCGGGGACCCCCCGCCCCACAGCCCGGCCACGGCGCCCGTGGGCTGCGGGGAGCTGCGGCCGCGGGTGTCCGAGTGCCTGTCGGGGTGTAGAGTGGGCGAGTGTGCCCGGGGTGGGCATCCCCGCGCAGCGCTGTGCGGGGGCATCACCGCCCCGCCGTGGGGACACGCCTGCGTGGGGGTTATATCGGAGGGGGGAAGGTTGTTCACTGGGGTCACTCTGTGCTGCTGGCGGGGCTTCCTCGTCCCCCCGGTTCGCCCCATCGGAGCCTGGTGCCCAGTGCGGCGCTCAGGGATCCCATGCTGCGGGCCCGCCTCGTCCTGCCCCGGAGGGAGGGCCCAAAAGCGAGGGAGGGATGGAGAGGCGGAGGGAGGGATGGTGAAGGGCGGGGAGGCAGGCAGGCTGCCCGTCGGTGCTCCCCGGTTTCCCCTGACTCTGTCGCACCCGGCGCCCGCCCTCCCGGCCGTCCCCTCGGGCAGGGAGCCAGGCCTGGAGCACCCCCAGACACTTCTCTCTCTGCCCAGTCCGGGCTGCGGCTCCCCGCTCCTCGTCGGGGGTGGTCGCAGCTGCCGCCGGGGCCATCGGTGCGCTGCCTGCCGGTGCCCCGCTCCCGGCTCGGGATAATAAAGTCAAACCGTAGAGCACCGCCGCAGCCCCGCACCCCGGGGCTGTCCCGACCCTCGGGGCTCCGTCCCCGGGGCGGCCCGGGGCGCTCCGTGACAGGGGTCTCAGGGGCGGGTGGCCCGGGGGTGGCACCGGGGGACAGGGTGTGCGGTACCGCGGGGCGCGGGAGCGGGGCGGGGAGCGGGGCCGCCCGACGGCGCGGGGGTAGCACCGGC
>VXBX01004674.1:82165-101852 GCA_013400415.1 Scytalopus superciliaris | reverse complement strand
TGGTTTGCACGGGAAGCACCGGCGGGGCTGGGAGGCAGCTCCCCGTGCTCTCGGCCCCGCCATCCCCGGTCGGATCGGGCCCGTTCGGGGGAAAGGACGCGTTTAACGGGGGCGAGGAGGTGGCGCGGCCGCGGGGGCCGGTGCTGCCCGTTTCTGCAGATCGGAGCATCCCGCAGCCACCACCGGCGGTCGCCCCCCGCCTCGGTAAAACCGGGCCTGCGGAGATCCCCCGGCTGCCGGTCCAGAAACGGGGCTTCACTCCGGGACCAGCGGGGAGAAACAGCCTCTCCCTCCGGGGCCGGCGGAGGAAGCGGGGCTTCGCTCGGGGGTCCCGCACGACCCTCGGGGTCTCCCGCCTCCGGTTCTCCCCCGCACGCTGAGCAGCCCCTCCGCTTCCCAACCCGTGGGTAGAACGGCACAACTCCCTGAAATAATTTTGTACTAAACCCACCGCCGGGGTGTTGCGGGAACGGGATTGGGGACGCCCTGTGCGGTGCTGGGGGCGATCCCTCCAGTGGAATATTCCAGCGCTGCTCTTGGCTTCTCCCCGCGATTTTTTTACATAAGTGTGTGGATGGGAAGGACGCGTTTAACCGTGAGGGTCCCCTGATGTGAGCCCGGTGGGTGCCGCAGCCCCGCAGCCCCGGTGCCGGTCCCGGCCACATCCGAACCCCCGGTAACTGCCCGGCCCCGAAAATCTGGGAAAAGTATCCCGATCGTGCCGCTCTTCCCCCGCCGCCACCGATCGTTCCACGGGGGGAGCGGCGCTCCCGGTTCGCCGCAGCCCCTTTCCCTGGAAGCGGCTGTTCTAGGAACACGCGGGTGCCAGCGGGGCATTAATGACCCGCGTTAATTGAGCTTTAATCGGAACGCGGGAGAGGCTTTTCATCAAACACCCGGGCGTGAGGAATGGTTGCGACAAGCTGCGGGGTGCGTGGGCCGGGACCGGCCGTGCCTCCGCGGCTTGGGCCGGACAGCAGCACTCAGGAGCCCTCGGGAAACACCCCGCAGTGGATATATTTGTCTGGGAGTTCGGTTGGAGTTGGAGTGGTTCGTTGCGGTTTTTCCCCTCATTTTTCCAAACGCGCCATTAGTTAGAATTTTTCGTTTCCCGTCGGGAGGATCTGTTGTTGTTTAGTGCCAGGTTTGTGCCTGGAGGTTCTCTAGTTCTCTGGTGTTGGAAAGGGGGGAAAAAGAAAAACAAAAAATAGGGAAGAATAAAATTAAAATACCCCTGGGTGAAGGCGAGCATGGTGGGAGCAGGTCGCCCGCACCCCCTGTGCCCACGGACAGTTGCTCTTCTCGTACCTGTTCTTGTTTGCTTTTTACTTTCTTCCTTTTTTTTTTTAATATATATTTTTCCTTCCTTGTATTTTCCCCTTTTAAAATTATATTTTAAATTTTTCTTTTGTTTAGGTTTCTTTTTTTCTTTTTTTTTTTTTTTATATATATTTTTCCTTCCTTGTATTTTCCCCTTTTAAAATTATATTTTAAATTTTTCTTTTGTTTAGGGTTTTTTTTTTAAATTATTTTTTTCTATTATTATTCCTATGTTTGGAGCGCGAAGCCCCGAGTTTGTTGAAGAAATCGATAAATCCAAAGCCAAGCGGGTGTTTGCAGGGGGATGCGGGCGATCACCCTGTGAGGGACGGGACGGAACCTCCGAAGGTTCCTTGGAGCAGCGGCAGGACCGGGGGGGCCATCCAGGCACCGATCCGGGGCTCCAGTCCTCGTTCGCCCGTATTTCGGCGGCCCCGCTCCTTATCCCCTGGCCCTGGAAACCCCAAAAGAGACGAATTCACCTCAAAAGAAAGCTGAGGAATTATGGAAGTTGCAGCCGGGAATTTCAGATCAAACACCTCTGCTCTCTGCTCAGCCTGGGGAATAAATCCTTTTTATTAGGCTTTATTTAATTTTTAAATTGGTCATTCTCACTCCTCTGGCTCTGCCAGCTTTAAGCTGTGTCCTGGAGACCCAGCGGGGCCAGAGCCCAGCCCGGGACCCCGCGGGTGAATGATACCCCAGGAAAACAATACAATTAAATTAAAACCATTGGAGGCAGCTCCCGGCGGGTGCCGGGCGAGTGGTGCAGGAGGGGGTGGTAGGGCAGCGAGACTCGGGAACCCCCTTTCTGCAGGGAAGTAAACCCTAAAAAGCGCAGGTTTGTCCTAAATCGCGCCGAGATCTCAAATACCGATTAATCCTGGAATTCCTGACAGAATGGCCGTCGGATAGAAACCTGATAGAAATCTGTGCGTGTGAAAACAGATATATCTCGCCGCAATTAGTTGCCGAGATACTGTTGTCCTGGTTCAACAAAATATTAATCACCTGCCCCAAATCCCCAAATCCCCCTTTAACTTCCGTCCTTGAAGGCGAGCTTAGTCAGGAATGGTCCGGAACGGGAGAGAAGCAACCGCAGCCGGTCCCCTCCCTATCAAGGGGCTCCAGGACCGTCCCCCGCACAGGGGGGTCCCTGCCGATGTCCCCCCGCAGGGTGCGGGAAAGGAGCCTCCCGGAGCCTCGGAACGCGTTGCGGGAGCACCCCTGACTACGTGTCTCTTTTCCCCCGCTTTTCCTTCTTAAATAAATTTCCACGGTTCCAGCCGTTAATATAATTCCAGGGATTTTTTGGGGGACAACAGGGACGCCGTGCGCTGACCACTCCCCACCTCCCCGGGTGTTTTCCCGAGCCCTCAGCGCTCCGGCCCCTTCGCTGCGGGTAACTCGGAGTTTGGGAAGCAGCGTGAGGAGAGGATGAGGGGCTACTCGGGGGATCGCCCCGGGGTCCCGGTCCCGCAGCCCCGGCCGTGATTGAGGCAGCGGGGACAGCCCGGGGAGGCAGATCCCGGCTGGAAACAGGCGCTCAAAGCCCCATTTCCACCGCCGCCCTCGGGACTGGCTCCGGTTCGTTATCCCCGTGGACACCCCTTGGGCTGAAGGGTGATGCGGGATGCCCGGTTTGGTTGCGGGGTGAGGTGTGTGAGGGAAGCAGAGCTGGGGATTTGCTTGGAGAAGGGAGAGCTGTGGTAGAAAAGCAGAGGATGAGTTCTGCCCGTGCTGTCATGACAAATAGGGGATAGATTTAGTTCGGAAATTAAATGGATAAAACCTCGGATAGGGCAGCAGAGCCTTTATGAATATTTTGTACCTACGTTTGTTTGTTCTCCCTCTATTTCAAAGGTATTTCAAAAATATTTCTGTGTCCTCTTGCTATTGTTGTTGTTTTGTTTTATTTGTGTGGTTTTATTACAGTTAGTAGTAATTTATTTTTTCCTCCCAAGCATTTATATAACACCAGGGAGATATTTGACTTGAAAACATGAAAATTAACTCTGATAAAGTTTAGTCCAGGGCTGTGGCTGCTTTAGGCTACAGCAGCTCAGGTATTTTCTGCTCCATTCACCTGCTGCCCTGGTGTTTAGACACCCAGGTCAGCTACTGAAGTCCAGCTGTGAGACCCCCCAGACGTAAAACTGGGGGCGCAAAGAGCCCTGAGCTCCTGGTGTGGGTCCTTCCCTTGGCTGGGTGAGGAGAGTGCGACTTTCTGGTTATGAAATCAAGTGCTAGGCCCCTGCACTCGGTAGCAAAAAATCCTGCAGCTTAGTCGTAAAATAAGGAGGGGTTTTATTGCCTTCACATCCTTTCAGGATCAACAGAAAGCTGCTGAGAGAGTCTTTTTATTACAAAGAAAAATACAAATCTCCTTCCCTGGCACCTGGAAACATGTCAGGGTGCGCGAGCAGCCCGGGGTCCTGCCGGCGGTGGGTCAGAGTGGAGCAGAGCCCTGTGGCAGCGGGAGGAGGGAGAGCCACAGGGGCCTGTGCACCCGCTCGCGGGCACGACTTTTGGCTGTGGCATTTTACAACCTGGAGTGGAGACAGAGCAGGGTGTAACCAGCGTGGGCACACGCTGGCACCCAGGCAGGCACGGCACACGTCCCCAGGCCACGCGGTGGGGCAGCGGGATCTGGTCCTGCTGCTGTTCCCATGTGTGTGGATCTGGCTCTCACCCCTGTCCTTGTGTTTGAGTATCTGGCCGCTGCCGCTCTCCCTCGTGTTTGCCACTTTTTCCAGTTTCCATCCGAGGCTTTCGAGCTGCCCGGAGTGGCAGCGCTGGCGTTTCTGCTCAGGAATGCGGACCTGTTTGGCTGGATGCTGGACAGACCGATGGAAAGCTGTGCCTCAGAGCCCACAGTCAGGAATATCACAAGAAGGAGCTGTCACTACTAAGGAATGCGGCAGAGGAAGGAGTTTAAGACCAAAATCCTTAGTCCCACTGGCCACCACATGCGAGCTCCAGGTTTGGATGCACAGTCTCCCCACGGGCTCCGTGTGCCAGTGGGACCAGGGCACTGGTGTGGTGGCAGTGGTGCCATTTCTCCTTTGTTTTGATGCAGGGAGGAACTGAGCTGTAAGGAATGTAAGAAGCCAGATGTGGCAGAGAAAAAAAAAAAAAAAATCCTGAAAGAATGGTAGATTAGATAAACATCATTTCCTGTGACCAGCAAGGTAATAAATGAGGTCACCCTGTAAAACACCTGGGGCTGTGAAAGACAGGGCTTGGAAAGGACTGTCCAGGACTGTGGGTGGAGGCACTTGGCCCACAGTCAGCTGCAGGGTGCTGGGCTCAGCCGGGAGCTCTCCCTGCTCTCTGCAGCTTCATCTGCGGTGGAAGTTTGCCTGAGTGGGAAAAGGGGCTCACCTGGGACAAGCCACGTCTTGACTGGTAGCTTTGCTGCCTTAGCACTGCTCACAAATGCTTTAAAGTTTTGACAAGCCCTCACACACACCGGGAGACAGAGCAGCGTTCCTCAGAATGCGGTCCCACCTCCCGATCCCGGCGCTTCCCCCTCGCGCGCACACGGTGCGCGGCAGGAACACCTACTAATCAAACAGAGAGACTTGAAAGAAAGTTTTTGCTCTGAACTGCATCCAGATCACCATTCCTCCATTAAAATTATATTTTTTAATGTCCTATAATTGCATCGGGATAAGCCCAGGTGTGTGTTCATGTGAGATAATGCACGCGGGTACCGGTGAAGGCGCTGGGCTTTGTCTCAACCTCCCCAGTGCCTCCCAGGCATGTGTTATCTCCAAGTTTCATGTACCTTGTCGTGACTTACTGTTTAATTAGATGTTTTTAAATGAATTTTTTTTTTCTTTGTTAGGAATAAAGAGCAGCTCTTAAAGGGTAGGTTCAGAAAAGCCAAGCTTGGGTTGCTTTTTGGCATGTGGCTTGAGCCAAAACAGCAGCACCTCTACTCCAGAGGTGGACCCCAGGTGAGACTTCACAGACAGCAGCAAGACAGTACTACAGACACAGTGGGATGGCTCTGGAGCATCTCTCCCACCATTTCAGGGAGGTATTTTTGCAGCTCAGTGGCCACTGTCACCACCCTGGCTCCCACAGTGGCTTCTTCATCCACCTGTGGGCTGGCAATGGAGGTGACACCCTGTGAAGGAGGTGGTGCCAAGATCTGATTTTTGTAGATGGTGCCACACCACAGGCACCTTCCTCACTGGGGTCTCACGGGACACCCACCCACTGCAGCACAGACAAGACACACAAGGGCCTGTCCATGTCCCTGCAGCTCAGGACCCCACCAAACCTGCAGCAGAGCAGAGGCAAACACAGACCATTCCTCCCACTTTAGTAATATTCCAAGATACAATGATCTCAGAAAAAAATGCTTGCAGTCTGTCTTAATTATTTGAAGAGCCTAAATGAGGTTCTCTGAAGTCCTAGACTAGCACCCTAACCACTAAACCATCCCACCCTTTCCTGTGTGATCCAGGGAATTACTCACTCTTGCTGTCCTTCCATTTGTTTGTTTATTTTAATTCTTAATGGAGGAACTCATTAGCAAATGTGGATGTGATGCTTGGAACTGCTGCGTGCTCAGCTCTTGTCTCCATGCCCTGTCCCAAACCCAGCTCTGGCATGTCCAGGTATCACCTTCTGTTTGGTGAGAGGTGAAGCGTTGTGGTTTGGTGGAAAAGGGAAGACCAGGGGGTGAGAGGGAATTGCTAGAAATGAGCCCAAGGTACACATTGCAATTAAACATCCCAGAACACAGTGTGTCGAGTTGGCAGCTCAGGAGGAGGACTAGAGGAACCCTGAGCAGGTTCACCTCGCAGCCTAAAAATCCATCACAGTGTCTACTGTGCATGCTTGGGATTCCAGCCGGGCTGAGTCTCCCCACCCTCTATCTGAGGCATTTATCTGGCATCAGTCACCCCAGTGCTGAGGCGCCAGGGAACAAGGGCTGGGGTCAGGCCCTGCTCCCTCTGGACTGGTCAGACAAGTCCCAGGGAGCAACTGGTGTCCCCAGCGAGGTGCCTGTGTGGGGATGGAGTGTCCCCAGGGCTCCCTGGGAGCCCTGATGTGGCCACATGCATGGGAGAAAGCAGGGCCACCATCCCGAGGTTGGAGAGGTGGGAGCAGAGGATCCAACTGAGGGTATTCAGGGTAGCTCCAAGTACGAGTTCCTGGCGAGTAAGAGACAGGGCAGCCATTGAAAAATCACCATCAGAGGGTTTGTACCACCGATTTTAGAAAAACCAAGGCATCTAAGCAAGGAAAAATAAAAGCATTTTCTCTGTGAAAATGGGCGAGCAGTGCCTGTCCCCAGAGTGATCCCTGGGCAAGCCGGTGGCTCTGGAGCAGCCACTGAACCAACAGATTCAGACTCTGACTGAAATCCCACCAGCTCTGCAGGCTGGCAGTGAGATCTACACGAAGAGAAGAATTTTCCTATTATTATTCATGTCTAATCTTTGCTGAAGGGTCTTTTGCCCTTCAATAATCTGAATACGTTTAACAAATTGACAGGAACTTCACCGTGGCTTCCACGGCATCTGCCACCGCAGCTTTGCTCTCCCCTTCCAGCTTAGGTAGATCCCAGCCACACATTCAGGTGCATCTAGAGGGAATACAGGGAAAACCTCTCAGGCATGATAGTGTAAAATGGATTAAACTGTTTAAACACATAAAGATCCCACAGACCCCGTGCCAAAATGTTTTTGCTGCTCAAGGAATAGACCTGGAGTGGTTGATGCTACAGGGCTGGGAGCACTCACTGCTGCACAGCCAGGGGTGGCATCGGATGGGAAACTTCCCTTGGTGTCTGCCCGGAGCTGTGTGGGTTTCCAGTTCCTCTGGCTTAAATCCTTGGGCTCTCCAGCCTTCCGTTTCTGTTTCTTGCCTTCCCGAGACCTGCGTGGTTTGTGCCGTGAAACGTGAATTCCATACAAGCAGAATTTGAACCGAGTTTTAAATAGTTATTCAGTAATTGAACTGAAATTTAAACAGTTATTTTTTCTATTGTAGATATTAAAGGGCGCAGCTGCAGATTCGGAAAAAAAAAATAGAATCAGGAGGAGGGAAATAATGTGAATTACCAGACTAAACTGACTTCTCCAGTGAAGTCGCTGTGTGAGGGCAGCTTCTAACCAACAGTGCAGGAAATGGGTGGCAACACACTTTGATATTCAAAAGCAGAACCCAAATCCTTTTCATCCGTTCCCTTCGAAGGTTCAGACACTTGGGTTTCGCTAATTAAGTGTTCATTTCAATCATTAATATTTGGTGCTTTCCAATGTGGTGTTACTGCTCAGGCTGCAACATCAGTGGCTTCCCAGAGAGCAGAACCCACTCCACAAAATGAAGTATGGAAGGGAAACGTGTGGGAACTCACCACAAATTAATTATGAGCAGTCTCCAAAAAAAAATTGACCAGCTATTCTGAACAGCAGCACATTTGAGGCCGAGTCGCTCCTAAATGATAAAGCAGGGAATTGCATTAGCTGAAATTCTTAATTGCAGAGCACTCACTAATCATTTTCCCAGCCCTGCAGGAGGACAGGGGGATGAGTAGATTTTGGTATTATTTCAGGTGGCCGTTCCTATCAAGACAGAATGTACTGCACAGGGGCCATCCTTAACCAAGACATTGTCCCCACTGACTGGGGGGAGGCTGAACATTCCTGCCCCATCAATCTATCCCGAAGCTCCCCAGGAGACACCTGCAGGGGCTTCGCTGGGTCAGACAGAGGCACAGAAAGAAAAATGCAATTAATACCACATGACAACTTCACATTTCTTTCCCAACCTGATGAATTGATTTGCATGGGAAACAAAATGTTAAAAATGGGAGCTTTGCATAGGCATGGGATCTCTCCTGATTAGCTTTCTCATGGGAATAGTTTGAGGCTGTATCCCTGCTCTCCTCCGAGGGTCCCAGATCCATTTCCCTATCAGGACTCAGCAATCTGGAAAGCACAGAGATAAACCCAAGATTCTTTCCATCCTTCCATTTGAAAAGGCCGATGATGACGGTGGTTCCTAGAGAGGTTCTTTGACACGGGGACTTGGTTCAGGTTCTGCATTCAAGATAAAGAAAATACCTGTATAATCCCCTCTGGGAAGAGAGGATAATTACAGGTTGCGGGTTTGAAATACAGCTGATGGCTCTGACCTCCTTCCCTGGACCATCAATAAATACCTCTCTGCTGAAACACCAGGAAACTGGAGCAGCTGAACTCTGCAGCACCTCCTCCCTGAAAAAGGGCTTTTAAAGGGATGGCGGGAGCAGCTGCCCCTGGCTCACACCCACATCCAGATATTCTTTATATATGTATCTCCAGCTTATAATTTACATCAGAGACATTCAAACGAAGGCTGGATGAGCTCGCTGACAGCTCTTCCTGGAAGACAGCAGCAATCCCTCGCCTCTCCGCAGCACTTTCATCAGGGCACGCAAACACCCATCACCCGGAGCTTCCCCGCCGGACAGAGCGGGAGGACCCCCTTGCAGGGAACAAACCGGGGGCTTTGAGACCATCCTCACTACACCTGCAGAGTCGTGGAAGCAAAACCTCGGCACCTGCGGCAGGATTGGAAGGTGCAGGTGCCCCTTGCAGGGCAGCACAGGCTCAGGTCTCTGTCCCGCAGCGATGCCCGAGGCAGCCGAGCTGACCGGGGCACAGCCCCGGAGAGGCACGGGGGGCTGAGAGGCTTTGAGGGGGATGGAGACGGCGCTGCTGTGCCTGAAGATGAGCGATTGCTTTGTCCCAGGTTGTCTCCTAGGGCTATTCACTGATACCGCTTTAAAATGCAATCTCAACCGTAGCACACTCCCACTTTTAAAGGGATGTCGCAACAAAAGCTCCAATATCCAGGGATTCCGCCTTTCTGAGGAGGAGAATTTACCTGTAACGTATCTGAGAGGAGAAGAAAACAGACTTGTAAGACGGGCAGCGATTTGCATGTTCCCTCTGGACTCGTTTTTCCCCTCGCAGCACCCCGAGCTCCAGCTGGAAATGAAACAGAGCAAATAACACCACGATAAAGCAGCTCAATTCCCAAGTACCACGAATTTTCCTGCTTACAAATTATTTTGCAAGCAGGCAGCATATTTCTCCTATGGAAATGAGTCAGTATTTCATATGTTTCCTTTTTTTTCCTTTTCTTTTTGTAGGGAAAGTTTTCTTTTCCCTTAAACCCAGCAATCGATGGTGTGCTGCCATCCCCAGAGCAAGGGGACTTGCTCCCGCAGCTCCCGGCAATTCCCGCACGCGGATCCTGAGCCCGGGCTGCAAATGCACCTTTTTCACTGAATATTTACATATGAAAGTGGCCATTTCCAGGAATTACAGGGGTAATTTCAACCACAGAGTTTTGTGGATACAGGAAAGGGAGAGCAGGAGCTCGGGCATGGAGCATCCTCAGCCCAGACCATGCGGGAGAGGGAGATGTGGATTGGACTGTGCTGGAATTCATCATGGAAACGCACGAAATTCTCCTAGCCTTTCTAGGTAAAAGCCTTTGAAGAATGGGTTTGTTTTGCTCCTTCTTTGTAACCTGGAATTTAAAAGCAGAGAGACCCACCTCTGCAAACCAGAACAGGATTGGCAGAAACTTTGTGGCTTCTTTAGGAACACTTTGAAGGCACGAGGCTCCTTGCTCCATCCACTGGACTCACAGCTGAGGGATCCTTTCAGCAGTGTTTTTAATCTTTCTCCCGGCTGTCTCCTGAAAAAAAAAAAACCCTCATGGAGACAGGGCTGTGACATTACATCCCACCCACAGCATTGCTGGAGGTATCAGGACCTCGTGTTGCTCGTGGGAATTGCCTTTCCACACTTGTCTACTGCTCCAAGGAGCACATCACATCCTGTGCTCAGGCTCTGGACCGACTCCTCCTGGCTACATTCACCACCCAGGGAATTCTCACCTGAAGAAATCTCTCACCAGAGATCACTTGGCAAATTTTAATTGGGTATCACAGCATCCCTCCCAGGTAGACATTATTATATTCTATTATTATCTCCCATTTGTTGTTGGAGACAGTCAAGCCCAAACCGGAGTGGTGACCTGTCCTGTGTTGTAACAATTCCATGCTGGCTGTGCCAGACACAGGGAGAAAACCCAAGGCAGGCAGGGTGTCCTCCAGCTCAGGGAACTCAAGGGACGAAGCTTTTGGCGTTCTTGGATACCAAGAACTGTTTGAAATCACCCCCTCTCTCTGCATCAGTGGGTTTTGTGCCACAGCAAATGGAGTTGTGTGAGCTTCATCATCTGCCAGTTACACCCAGGGCGCATTTAAAAGACAAACGAGAGCTGACTCAGCACAGAAGAGGCATGTCTGATGGGAGATCACAAGTCTTGTGGTTCAAAGGGAAGATGAAGCCACGTGTACCTGCTTTGAGCACTGATGCAGCTGGTTTGTGTGTGAGTTTGTGTCCCTCTCTGCTGCTGCCCAACACACACCTGAACATGATGCATTGCAAGTGGCGCTTGCCCTGTGACATTAAAGGCACCGGTAAGATGCTGAGCCTGATGGAGGTGCTTTCTGTGATGTTGTGCAAAAGAAATGAGCAGTTTCCCATCCCACACTCAGCAGGGGATTGTACACCTGTTATTGCCATGCTGCCCTGCCCAGCAGCCAACTCCAAAACACCAGAGCACCCCGAGCCAAGACAACGTGGTGACAAACAGCTCTATTCCACAGCATCCTACAGAAAAGGCAGAGCTATAAAATCAGAGGCTGTGCTTAATCAGTCTGCAGCACAGCCCTTCCCAACACTGGGGAAATAGCCTGGGTTGCTTGGAAAGGCATTCTCACAGACTGAAATCACACACACGCAGCTCATGCCCACGTACCTGATCTTTGGTAAATCATTTAACTTGCTCTGTGCCTCATTTTCCCCAGCTGCACTAAGGAGCCGGCTCGAGCCAGGAGTGATTTAATGGCTTTGGTGGCTGGTGTTGTACCAGCACCAGGCTGAGGATTAGTAATGCATGAAGCTCCTTGAGGTCTGCCAGCATAACCTTATTCCAAATTCAGTTTCCCGTTTCCAATCCAACCCACTGTGGCTGCCCTGCAGTGCTTACCTGCACCCAGGAGCTCAGCAGGTCAAAATGCTTCACAGGGGCTTCAGCTGGCAGAATCTGCAGCCAAGTTCACCTGGATTTGCTGAATTAGAAGTAGCAGGATTAATCTGAATAAACAACCACTGCATGGGTAAAAACCCTCATGAATGCTGGGCAGCTAAAGAAAAGAGCAGAAAAAACTTTAGGGGGACAGAGTGAAGCAACCAAGTCTCAATATAATAATAAATAATTACTAAGTGTAGATAGCAAAGATGGCCATAAAAGAAAAAGACCTTACCCTCCCTAGGAGCTTTCTGAGCAGTTGCTGATAGTCTGATATCTCCTTCTTTCCCTTTCTTTGGCTGAATCAGCCCAAACCTGCTTTGTGTCCTGCCCTTTATACCTTTCTGGGGCTTGATGGGATGACCCAGGTGTGCCCCATCCTGCTCAGCAGGCAGGGCTGGAGGGGCACTGGTTTGGGCACCAGTATCCAACCCTTCCTGTGTAAAATGTTGCTTGCTGTGTGGACAAGCATCTCTGGGATGTGTTTCTGCTGAGAGCCCCGTGGTCAGGAGTGGGAGCCAAGCCTGCCCAAACCCCTGCCAGGGGCACGAGCAGGGTGAGAGTCTGGTCACTGTGGGAAAGGTCCTGCCCCCACGCCAGAAACGGGTGTCTTCTACACCTGATGGCAGAGCACCTCAGTGACGTGGGGTGACATTTCTACTCCCAGCTGCAAAGCACCATGTGGGGCTTGGGTCTGTGCCATGCCTGGCTGCTCCTCTGCCCCGTGGGACCCCCAACTCGTGCTGGGGCCACTCAGAGCCTCAACCCCCCTCCACAAAAACCCCATCTCCGCTCCCACGGGCCATCTCTCTGCGCCGTGTCTGGGATGACCCCTCGGCACGAGGCTGTGGAAGCAGCGGGGTCAGGAGCCTGCAGAGCCCTGGCCTGGCTGGGAAGGGCACAGGGGGCTGCGCCGGGGCTCGGGGCTGCCGGCCACACCGCTCTCATGCTTCCTTCTTGTCTGCAGGCTGGCTCAGGTGCTCCGATCACCTGCTGCTTGCGGGAACGGGAAAGCAGCAACTGAAGATCGAGGGGGACTTTTGGTTTACTCAGATGACAAGAGACAATTTTGGTTCCCCAAAAGCCAAGGAAACAAAGCTGTCAGGCTTTAATGGTAGCTTGTCTCCCTCCTGCAGCATGTTTATGGGCAAACAAGCTGCAGATCAGACCAGGCAAACAGCAGCAGGTGAGGCCAAATAACAATAATTCATAATTAATGGCGAATGTGGCTTTGTTTATTCTTGTTGTATTGAGGCAATGCTAATGGATGAAGCTGTTGCAGGACTCCGGGGACCGGCTCAGTTCCCAGCACTGCCGCCTGCTCTGTCCCTCCCTCACACCCCCTGTGCCCCATGGAGGGCACGAGCTCCCCGTGACACGAGCGCCCTGTCCCACCCCTGCACGTGCCCACAGTGACAAGGCTGAGGCCTCGAGGCAGGAGAGCAATGCCAATATCCATGCTCTGTGTCAGTGCCTGCCCTGTTTGCTCGTGGCATGGAGCTGGGCTGACCCCCCAGGCTGGGCTTTACCCTTCGCTCCGCTCGGGGGCTGTCCAGGGGATTTGTTTCTCACAGTGGCATCGTTCCTAAAAGCTCCAGTGCTTGTTTCCCAAGTGTTGTGGTGTCTCCATGCTGCACATCAGCATCATGTGTGCCTCCGCCACCACCCTGGCTGCTGCGTGAGGGGTGACTGGCGAACACACCGGAGCTGTGCCCAACCCCTCCCCAGCCCCGTTTTCTGTAGGTTCCAGTGTTAACTCACGCTGCTGCCAGCTGGGTTTGCCTGCTGCCCCTATGCTGTGCCCCATGGGTGTGTGGCGAGGCATGACCCCTCTCCCTGCATGGCTCTGCCATCCCTTGGTGTGCACAGTTCCCTGGCCATGCATGAACGCAGCCACTGCATGATCACAGGCATGCACAGAGATATCCACGTGTGACACACCTTATGGAGTGTATCAGTTATGCAGAGCTCTTCATACCACACTACGAGCAACACCTGCTCCCCAGGGGGGTCTGCTTTGGGGGTGTTGCAGCAGAATCCCCATCACTGGGACCGGGACTTGCAGGGCCTCGGCAGCACTGCCCAGATATTTGAAAACCACGCTCTGGGTTTTGATTTTAAGGGATCCCCTAGAGACTAACCTAACCTGCTCTGGGACTGTGGAAGAAAGCTTTGAAGTTGCTGCTTCCTGGAAATAGTTTTGGCTTCCTATGTCTCATGGGGATGTTCCTGTACTTGTTCCTCCCTGCACATCCCTGAACCAGCCTCAGTCATGGCAAACACCCACCACAGCTGCTGGTTCCAGCAGGGCACTGGTGCATCCCACCCTTCACTCCCTGACGTTGTACAAGTTTCATGTTGAGAGGAAACTCCATGCCCTTCAGTTCATTTCCATTCACCCTTTAGTCTTAAAACATGAGCCATTTTTATGACACATGTGCTGATTTTGGTTGCCACAAGTCATTGAGCTGGATTTACAATATGCCGATTGTAAGCGCCCCCTCATAGGTCCAGTCTATGTACCCTCCCTGATTATTTCTGGGTGTTCTGTTTCATTTTGGGCATGTGTATTTCCTCTATAAACCCTGCACCTCGCCCTGGCATTCGCTGCTGTGTTACTTGCAGGAGCCATCAGTCATTCCCAAGGAACCACAAAGAATGCCAGGGCTGAAACGATCTTTGGATTCTTTCAAAACCTGCATTATTCCCCAAGTTAAATTTGTTACTAATTTCAGAACATAAAAGCCAAAGAGATTTGGCACAGGTCTCAGCCACAGTTTTAACCTATAAACCTTTACTGCGTCTAAGAACGTTGCTTATGGAATGACAAATGGGAAAACTGAGCCCCTGAGCCCCCATGTGATGCCACGGGCCTGATGCAATGCTGCAGTCACCAGTGCCTAACCTCATGTTAATTGACTTTTGCCCATTAAGTAAAGGGAAGTCTGTGCTGGATTTAATTGGGTTTGATCTTCTCAAGCTTCCTTTAAGCCAGGGATGATGAAAGTTTAGGGCTGCGGCTGGTTGTGGAGCTAATCCCAAAGCTGAAGGCAAAGAAACTCTCTCCCCTGGTTCCCGTGGGTGCACAATGGAAGCACAGCCCTCAGCCAGCCCAGCAGCTCCCAGGTTTTGGTCAGGGGATGGAGTTGGTGGCTCAGGATCCTGCCAGGGGGATGCAGCATGTGCTGGGCAGAGCTGGGCTGCAGCCACGATCCAGGGATTGGCATCCCAGCCAGTGGGCCCAGCCACTCTGCCCTGCCGCCCACCTCCATGGAGCACCCAGAGGGGACAGGGAGGGGAGCTGGTCACAGCTCGAACCAGTGACACTGCAAACAGTCCTCAGCCTTCCAGGAGACCAGCCCAAAGCCTTGGCTTTAATTACAGCTGAGCTGGGAGGTGTGGGCACGCAGGCGAGAGCAGCATCCAGGCTTCTTCCTTTTTTTTCGACCTTTACTGAGTTTTCCATCATCCCACCTCTCTTCTTTCATTGAAGAAAACAGGGAACTAACTGAGACATCCCAGCAGCCATTCTGCTGTCTGTGGGGGCTGCAGGGCTGCCTGGAGAGCCACCACGCAGCCTCCCTGGCTCCGGGGACTCTCAGCCACAGTCTCTTCTCTCTCCCTTCCTTGTCTCCCAGTGCCCATCCCCTCGAAGGCCAACGGCACCACCATCTCCAGCCTGTCAATGAACAAAGACGGCCTGATTGGAGGGGTGACGAACCCCAACGAGGTCTTCTGCTCCGTGCCCGGCCGCCTCTCCCTGCTCAGCTCCACCTCCAAGTACAAGGTGACGGTCGGGGAGGTGCAGAGGAGGCTCTCGCCCCCTGAGTGTCTCAATGCCTCTCTCCTCGGCGGGGTCCTCCGCAGGTGAGCTGCTCCAAGAGCCCTGGGATGTGTGTTCAGCACCAGCTCTTACCTCTCAGATAAAATTCAGAGAAGTTCTGGTGTGTGGCACATTGGGGGATAGTATTTTTGTTGCTTCTTCTTCTTGCCTTTCAAATCTCAAAGCCTAAACTGGGATTATGGTTGTTTTAACATGAATTACATTGAATTTTTTTCCCCCCTCTTTGTTTTCTCTTTTCAGAGCCAAATCAAAAAATGGGGGTCGGTGTTTAAGGGAAAGGTTAGAGAAAATTGGATTAAATCTGCCTGCAGGAAGGCGCAAAGCTGCCAACGTCACCCTGCTCACATCCCTCGTGGAAGGTAAGAGCTGCTCCCACTGAGGGTGTGAGTGCCAAAACTTCCATTCCCTTCATTTCCAGTTTTCCACAAACCAGAGCACTTAAAATGCAGGGCAGTCACCACCAGCTGAGCCTGGGAATGTCCCCTCTTGTATGTAAGTCTCCTTGCTGATTTAAGCATTTAAAATGAACAGATCCTTGGGAAGGCAGAGGGCAGAACACAAATTAAGCCAAGACAGCAAATGCCCAAGAAAATGCCCAGGCATGGTGGCCCTGCCCACGGCAGAGGGGTTGGAACTGGATGGTCTGTAAGGTCTCTTCCATTCTATGATTCTATGTCTGTTTTCCAAAACTCATCCCTTTCTGTAGGACCAGCCATAGCCCAGGGTGCTGAGTGGGTCTGTGAGCTGCCCTCTGTCTGGAGCTCAGGGTATCCCTCATTTCTGTGAGCTGCTTCTTAAACTTGGGTCAGAGAGACCGAACACAAAGCTTGAGTAAATCTGCCAAGGATTTCACAGCTGCTTTGCAGCCCTGTGCACCCACTTAGGACACAACAGCTCCATCAGGACTCCATCCCCACACTCAGGACTGTGCCTTGTCTCCTGTAAGAAGGAAATGCCCCACATCCAAGTCCTTCCCTCCTCCCTGGGACAGCAGGGGAGGAGTGAGACATCGAGGAGATGCCAAACAGCTCTGAGGTCTTGCAGGTGGAGCTCAGGTGTGTCACAGCCACCCTCGGAGCGTGGCATTAAGGGCTGAGCTGTGGAAAACCTGCTGCCCTGGCAGGCAGAGCCCTGCCAGGATGTGTGAGGTGCCCCTGCCCAGAGCCAGCCGGTTATTTCCTCGCCTCCTACTTCTTTGCACCATGGAAATGATGATGTCGCCGCTGCGTCCTGGGAGAAAAGGACACGGGACACAAACAAATGGAATGACAGCTCTGCCTCCCTCGGAGCTCCGGAATCCATTGTGTCCCTGCCCGGGCGCGGTGCAGGCAGCTGCCTGCGGATCCTGAATAGAAAATCATCCCCATTGTCGCCAGCAAATTAAATGACCCGCTTCATTAGGCCGAGGTTGTTACCGAGGGCAGTTGGTTCGTGCTGAATGAAAAGGCTGATTTCCATGAAAAGAAAAGAAAGAAAAGAGTGGAGGAAAGAAAGGAAGGAAGAAATGTACAGTTTGAGTTCAGGTGGCTGCTGATGTTTTGGTTCCTGCTTACCAGCTCATGGTAAACGGGAGCAGTGCCAGGTGTGCTCGATGGATATAGTTTCCTCCTGAATGTGTGGTGGTACCAGGGGATGTTCCACCCCGAGGAAGGTGCTGCTGCATTGCCATCACCCTGCACACAGAGCTGGCTTCTGCCCCCATGTCACAGGCACCTTGGATATTTGCTGTCTTGGCTTAATTTGTTTTCTCCCCTCTGCCTTCCCAATGCCTGGCCATTTAAAAGAGACACTAGGTGGGTTTCTGAATGCTAATGGTATGTTTTTTCTTATGCTGAGCCACTCATAGGGATGGGGAGGATGTTCCTGGGGAACCCAGGGAGCACCAGGCAGAAACAGCTCCCTTGGGAGTCCTCACCATGTACACTGAGCACTCACCTGCTCTTGAGCAACTGCTCCACGAGAGCAGCTCCAGCCTGGACCCAGGGGAGAAGCAGGGCTGTATTTCCACTCCAGAAAGATCCCTAAGCTCTCAGAAGAGCCTCAACCCTCTGCCCACTGCAGCCATTCAAGTGCTCTCCTGCAGCCTCTTCTCCCCAGACTCTGGCTCAGTGTGGCTTTAACACCTCTTCCCAAAGCCAAACTGCCCCGTTCCCCCCAACACCTCTCTAATCCAGCCCCCAAACTGCCTTTAAAACACTCAGCTATGCAGCCATTCGCACACTCACGGAGGAGATAAATCCTGGCTGCAGCCTTGTCTCTGACCATGGGCTCATTCAGCCAGTTTTTATTGTCCCAGTAAGTTTTCCAGCAGTTGTTCCTTTCTGACTGTCTTTTAACACACAAACAACTGCAGTTCTGATTCTTTAGGTTTACCTTATTTGCTCCTTCTTTGGAGGAGGAGATGAAGTGGAAAGCACTGTCATTATGTGGGAAGCACTGGCACTTGCCTGAGCTCCAGAGCCGGGCAGGCTGGGCTGGGATGTGGGTTAATGCTATTAGGATGGATGGCCTAATATGTGTGAGCAGCAGGAGGGCAAGTCAAATTAGCTCTGCCTGCCTGACCCGGATTTTGGGTGTTGGGCATGATCAATTGCCATCAGCTCAGATTATTTCCACGGGGACGCCTGGAGATGGATCAATTCCATCAATGGGTGGGCATTTCCACGGGGTGATGGATACGCTGCCTGCACGTCCAGCCCGAGGGCCCCAGCTCTCTGTGGGAGGATGTAAATCCCTTCCTCCTGCCCCTTCCTCACAGCCCTGCTTTGTCCAGTGGCCACAGGGCTGAGGTCGCTCTTTCACCCTCCATCTCTTGTTTCTGTCCAATTTGGAGAGGCCAAGCAGGAAATCCGGGAAGAAGTGGGGAGAGAAAGATGCAGCAGGGGATGTCCCCAGGTGAGGAACACCTCTGCTGCTCTTCCTTTCGGAGCAGGTGCCCAGAGTTACACCTCACCCTGCTCCAAGGCCAGGACCTCTTTTAAAAAGGCACTAAAGGGAGGATCCAGGTGCTGTTTAGAGCAGGCAGTGGCTCATTTGGCCCACGCAGACTAATTGCTCTGCCTTACAGAGCAGAGTAAGAAACTCATAGTGGCTTCTGCACCAAGAGCTGAAGGTGGGGAGAGCTCTTGGGTGGTCCCACCAGAAATGAGCCCCACCAGTGAGAAGGCTGAAGCTGCTGCAGAGGCTCTCCCCTTTCCCGGGCTGCTGGCTCAGTGTTGGTGTCCCTTTGCCCTGCTCACACAGGTGAAGCCATTCACCTGGCTCGGGACTTCGGGTACGTCTGCGAGACGGAGTTCCCGGCCAAGGCTGCGGCAGAGTACCTGTGCCGGCAGCACTCCGACCCCACCGAGCTCCACACCAGGAAAAACATGCTGCTGGCTACCAAGTGAGTACAGGGGGCAATGAGCCATTGGCATGTTCAGTGCCCACAGCCTGGGAGGGCAGCGTTACCCCCCTGAGTTTACTCTTTCTGGGGGGGAGATGGGCTCACACGCTGCAGGAAGGTGAACGGCACGCATGGATGGAAGGGCTTGCTCCTGCATGGCAGAGGGTGGCATAACCATGGAGGAGCACTTTGGCACTGTCCTCATGTGCCCCTTCAAAGCAGGGGCAGTGGCAGTGGATCTGACTCTGCACCCAGGAGCTTTCCACAGGCTGGAGCTGGAAACTCCCAGTGTGGAGGTGGCTGTTTGGTCAGAGGGGAGGAAAAGAACTCCCCCAGCACACCCAGAGAAGCTGTGGCTGCCCCATCCCTGGAAGTGTCCAAGGCCAGGTTGGGTGGAGCTCTGAGCAACCTGGTCTAGTGGAAAGTGCCCACATCAGAGGGGGTTAGAACGGGATGATCTTTAAGGTCCCTTCCAGCCCAGGCTATTCTGGGATCCCATGATTTTATGAGTCTGTGTCCTGCAGCTCTCCACGAGCAGTATAACAGCCAAACCCTCTCTCTTCCAGGCAAATCTGCAAGGAGTTTGCAGACCTGATAGCCCAGGACCGGTCGCCGCTGGGGAACAGCCGCCCCTCGCTCATCCTCGAGCCCGGTGTCCAGAGCTGTTTGACTCATTTCAGCCTCATAACCCACGGCTTTGGGGGCCCAGCCATCTGTGCCGCCCTCACCGCCTTCCAGAACTACCTGGTGGAGTCCCTCAAGGGGCTGGATAAAATATTCATGAACAGCACAGGGAACGGGCACACGGCCGGGGACTCCAAAGCGTCAGAGAAAGAGGGGAAGCATCGGAAATAACGCGCTGCCCCCCACGGTGGGACATCCCCCCGGGCACCAGGGGTGGCACCGGGGAGGACACACGACCCAGTGCACTGTTTTCTGCGTTTAAACGTGGGATGGAAACTCGTAAAGCAAAAGAGAGAAAGGACAAGAAAAAGAAGAGAAAAAAAAAAAAAAAAAAA
>VXBX01004674.1:61533-82134 GCA_013400415.1 Scytalopus superciliaris | reverse complement strand
AAAAAAAAAAAAACAAAAAACCAAACACAGAAGATTTAAAGAATTTAAGAAGAAAGCAGCTCTAATGGACGTAGGGAGATTGAGAGAAGCCAGGCTGGTGGCTTTGGGGTTTTGCCTTTTCTTTTTTTTTTTTTTTAAATCGTGGAGGCAGGAAGCCAAGTCATGTGCAATTTGATTTTGTTTTGTTTTGTTTTTAAAAACCCGTAGTGAAATCCTGAAGTGCTCCAGGAATTTGCTTCAACTGAAAAACTGAGAGGAAAAAGCAAAAGCCTCGTCAGAGCAGGAGCAGCCAAGGGCAGGGGGATGGAGTGGGGCTGCACCTGGATTTATCCACTGGTTTTGAGGCAAAACCACAGGAAACCCTCCCATTTCCCCACCTACAGCCCATTCCTAACGCCAAGCCAAGGAAAATTGCCAGAAGGACTGCTTTGGATTTGAAGCAGGTTCAGACTTCGTTTACAGCTTCAAACTGAGACTCCACTGTGGATTTTCCCATGGTCTGAGGAGCCCCAAGCCATGGCACGAGGGAGGAACAACCCCAGAGCCCTCCCGACTGCTGCCCTCAAGGCTGGGGATAAGGCAGGTGAAGTTAAACCCAGGACTAATTAAACCTCCACAACCTACAGATAACAGCACACAAGTTTTCTAAAATTAATAATAATAACTAACAAAGCACAAGGAGCAGAACTTGAACCAGGCCAAACTGAACTGTTCTAAATCTGTATATATTTATTTATGTGTAATTAAAATCTGAAAGTTTTAAAATGTCCAGTGCAAGTTATTTATATCAAATTGAGTTGGTTTTTTTTTTTTTTTTTTTTTTTTTTTTTTTCCTTTTTTTTTTGTTTTTTTTGGGTTGGTTTTTTGGGGGTTTTTTGGTTTTTTTTTTGAAAGATGAAAATCTTCGGATTTTCTGCCATTAGAAATGGGAATGAAGTTTTGGATCCACCAAACTGTAGCATGGACAAGCTAGGCTGTGATGATGATGACTCTAGAAGTTCTGCAGGATTTTGTACTTGCTGTTGTTTCTCTTAATGCTGCAATAGATGTACAACACCCACACCACAATGTCATTCTCATTCTCTTAATAAACCTCTTTTTATTTGAAGAAAGCACCTCCATCGTGTTTGTGAGAAGGACCCTGTATCTTGAGGCAGATTATACAGATTAATTACATAGAAATTACACAGATTTAAGAAAGAGCCCTCCAGTTTCATGGCTGGGGTTTGACTGATGCCCCAAACAGAGCCCAGGGAGGGACAGGAGCTGGAGTGTCGAGCCAGCCGGCGCCGCTCGAGATGAGTAGTGAGATGATGTGTTTGCTGATGTTTCAGAACTACTCAGGGTAGTCAAATCTAAACCTGTCTGTGAAGAGCTGCAGGAGGACCTCATGGTATCGGTGATAAATTAGAAGATAAAGTAACCCCACTAATCTCCAAGCAATGAAGCTCCAAATTAGCTGCTGTACCAGCCACCTTGTACTCTCAGAGCTTAGAAATAAATGCAGTGGGAATGGTTAAAATATGGATTAATAGACCAGAAAACAGATCGTGCTGCATGACACCCATGTGTGCCTGGTGCCACTTGCAGGTCTGGGCAGTGCAGCTGGCAAATCCAGCGGGATGTCAGGTGGGAAGGGCTGCTGTGTGAGGCAGGAGCCAGGGTTGGAGCTGCAGGAGGAAGCACATGAGCCGTGTGTGACAGAGGTGTGGAAAACTGTGGTACAAAAGAACACAAACAGGGAAAGGTGACACCAAAACGAGAGGCAGGACACCCCACGGAAAGGTCAGGAAGCAGGTTGGGATAAGTGAGTCTTACCTGTCATAGGTAAGAAGGTGTGAGTTTTCATGGAAGCAGATGTAAAAATGGCTTTTGGAGGAGGGTGATTTTAGGGAGTCTTCCCTACACACCCATTGCTCCAGTTGGACAGCTGGAATGGGACTGAGCTGTGGCAGCACTCTCTGCATTGGACCCTTCTCAGAGCAGCACCTGTTGGGTTTCTCTGGAGATGCAGAATTGGCTGATGGTAATAGAGGAAAACCCCAGAGCGTCCCAGAAAGGACAATGGGAGGTTTGAAACAAACCTCCTTCCTTTCAGAAAAGTGTGAAAGGAAACGTTTAATGTCCTAATATAATTTGTGGGGATGGCTCAGCGTCAGAAACTTGCCTTTAAATATTCCCTTCAAAGCTCAGGGAGGCATTTAAATTGGGAATTGGATTGGAAACATCCCTTGGTATGAGGTCTGTGAAAGCACAGACCTAAATGACGGGCTCTGCAGGTCTGGTTTTGCTCTGGACCTTCCCAAAGGAAGAGCCAAGGAACAGGGAGGAGCCAGGGAGCAGAATGGAAATACTACAGACACATCAGAGGCTTGTTTACACTTCAAAGCCAGTTTGGATAATTCAGGGTGTGAGCCAAAAGCACAAAAACTATTCCTATTTAAAATTATTCCAAAGTAGGAGCACCCTGTTCTGCATCAGCATAATCCACATTTAAATGGATTACGATAAAGGGGAGTAAGGTGCTTTTGTGCTACAATACAGGTTTCCCTACATGGGGTTATTTAGGATAACTATCCTGAAATAATTCCATTTGCAGACAGCCTCTGTTGCACAGTATCAGAGCAGAGCAAGCGACGCCCCGACACAGGATGAAAGTGTTTGTGTGCACACTGTAATATACAGGCGTGAAATATCATTTCCTAATTTAATCACATTATGCAAACCTGGCTTGGTTGGGGCACTTTGAATATCAAGGAATTCTTAGACACAGCAGCGATGAGCAACACAGAGAATCAGGATCTGCCTCCAGTAATTACACACCACATCCATGGGGTGGAAAATACCTCCCTCCTCGTTTTCCTCCCCGGGTACCTGTGAGCCTTTGGAATGTTTTATGAGGAACAGTCTGGTGCCCGACAGGCCAGGATGCCTCCAGTGACCTGTGAGTGGGAGGAAGTTGGATGATTTGCATTCACTTGTTGATTCCACCACAGATACTCAAGACCAGCAATGGACAGGTCACATAGGATCAACTTTCCAAAAACATCAGGACTTCCCAAAATGTCAGGCACCTCATTCCTGCAGGCTCACAGAGACAGCCCAGAAGAGTCAGGGGTCGTGCCAAGCCAGTTCTTGTCCATACTGGGGTTCCCTCCCAGCTCACTGTCAAACGAGGCCATTCCCTGACGTGTCCTTTGCCCTTCCACCCTAGCAGAAAAAAGGGAATTTTACACAATTCTGGGTTCAACCCTGGGATAAATTCCCACACTGATTCCAAATCTTGTCGTGGGAAAATACGTAGGGTTGTGTCAAAGAGTAAAAATAGATCCAGGCTCATGGTTTCTATGCTTGTTATAGAACACGCTGGAATTTCAATCCTAAAGGGGAATTGAAACAAACAAAAAAAAAAAAAATCCTTTTTGAATTAATTTTGAATGAATGACAAATCCAGAGAAACCACATGCCAAGCCTTGACAAGTGAAAAAGAAAAAGAACAATAACAAAAACTCCTCGTTCCCTGGGAGTCAGTTGTCCCAAGGGCAAACTGAGGGGAACAAGGAGCTGTGACTGTGCTGCATCATTAACGCCAGTGAGCAGAGGCTGTGCTGGAATTCCACATGGCTTTGGACACACTAAATAATTACCTTTAAGCAGGCACCTTAAAAGCAACAGGGTAATAACAGCTCTTGGTGTGAAACAACCCAATAACCAGAGTTTGCTGACCTGTAGTTAATGCATTCCTTCGTATAGGAGAGTCCATGAAATCCCCAGCTCCACATGCAGAATCCAAGGAGCCACACGGCCTGTGAGCAAGGGAAGTTTTTCCTGTTAGTGCAGCTCAATCCAAACACCAAAACATTTTCAAATGAGGCAGTAAAACAAATGTTATTTGTGAGGGTGACACAGTGATCCCAAGATTGTTGATTTGGACCCTGTGCTCCCTGTCTGGGCTGCACATGGAGCAGGTGGAGTCTTCATTATCCCAGCAGAGAGAGTCTGAACCTGGCCACCCCCTGGCATCTGACCATGCTGAGCCAGAAGGTGCCATTCTGTTCTTCCTGCCTCACCTCCTTTATGTGGTGAAGAATTCCCACTGCAGCCCCGTTCCCACCAGGACACCATGAAGAGCAATAATTGTCCCAGATACTGAACATCCACCCAAGCTTTGTCATGGTGCTGAAGAATCCCAGGACTTTTCCAAGGCAGGAAAAGTTACAGCAGTGCTGTTCTGGATGACTCCTTCGTATGGTTTTGTCCTGACACCTTCAGATGCTTCTCATTCAATTATTTTCAGCAGAGAAAAGGCTAAAATGACACCCTGAAATCCAGAGGGATTTCCCATCAGCAAAGTTTCGTTTTAGCAGAAAATGTTAAATGGAGACAAGTCAGCCTTTTCTCGGGTGTGAAATGAGTTCAGAAAAAGATCAAGTTATTGCTCCAAGTTAAGAAGTTCTGTGGCACATCAAGATGTGTCTGGATGCTGCAGCTTCTCACCTGGCAATGTCTCTGTCTGTGCAGAACCACCTTGGATTCCCCTCGGGTTTTTCTACCATGCAGAGCCTTAAATTGGCTAAAAAAGCCCCCAAGGGGCAGCATTTTCTTTGTGTGACTGAACTGCACACAACCAAAAGCCAGCAATGGGCCCATCATCTTCCTCTGGCCACACCCAAAATTTCAGCGTGAAGACAGTATTTTTTTATAAAAAGTGCATTTCCTAAGAAAACATTCTGTCCAATACAAATATCTGTATTTCAGGAGGGTTCCATTCACATTCCTCTAGTGCCTCGTTGTGCCATCAAACACCAAATCCTCTTCGGAGAAAGATCTTAACCTCAATTTTCTTAAAGATTACAAAGGAAATAGTCACCTGCTCCTCACAGAAAACAGATGTGACGTAAAGGGCTGGAGTGACTTGGGGAGTTTGGGGAAAATGTTGGGGTTCAAAGCCAGATAAATCAACTCTAGCACTGCAACTACATTTAAAAAAAAAAACCCAAATTCTGTTTCAAAGACAGAATTTGTAAGTTCATTATTTTATTTCCAGTGATGAAAAGTTCTCCCCTTTAGGAATCCCTGCTCCACTTTGCTGCCTGCTGCTTCCACGTGGATGCAAAGGGAGAAAGGCATTCCAGCAGGGAGGCAGGACACACTGGAATCAGGCACTGATGCTGAGGAGGAGGAGGAGGAGGTTGGTGGCAAGGCCAGTTTGCTCACTTTGGACCATGAAAACAGCCTTTCTTACACCCTCCTGGTAATGTGCTGCTGTTTTGCCTCTTAAATGGACTCTGGCACCACAAGGAATTGCTTCAGCCCAGGCCTCCCACTCCTGACCCATTTTCATTTCATTTCCTCTCCCAGCCCTGTCATATGGCAGCAGCACATTATATGTTACATATTACGGCTTTTGGAGTTTCCTGCTAATTTGGTCATCACAGGAGCCTCCAGGAGCGCTCAGTAATCACCATTTGGGATCGGACCAGTCTTGCAGCACAGATAACTCTGGCCTGGCCCCGCTGAGGTTCTCTCTTTGAGGCGGGCAGGGTTTGGCACAGCTCTCCAGAGCCAGACTGGGAACAGGAGCATCCACAGCCCCACAGAGGGCAGGGAGCCCATCACCCCACCGGGGCAAAGAGTTCCAGGCAGAGTGTGAGGGCTCAGCTCTGCCCAGGAAAGAGTGCAAAGCAAAAGAGGTGGGGAAACCCTACAGAGCGTCTTTCAGAATATTTGGATTGTGGACCACTTGGGGAATCTACGCTATGGATTCTTACCTGGGGAAGGAGAAAACTTAGATCAAAAGGTGAAAAAAATTAAGGAGCATTCTTTTTTTTTTTAAATGTTCTTAAAAAAAAAGCTGTCAGTGCCTTTGAACCTGCTCAGCCAAGGAGTATTTCAGCAAATCCTGCAAGGAAAAATAGCTCCGTCCAGCTCAGTTTGGGGCAAAATGCTTTCTATTAATTCCTGCGTTAATAAGCTTTTTCACAGCTTTAGAACACAAAGAACCTTTTGCTTTAGTTCTCTGCAAATTTTGGAGCCAGCATGGAAACCAAAACCAAACCCGTGTGGTTTCACAGCTCCTAAACACATCAGCAGGGGTTAACCTCAAATCCAGACCTGGCTTGTGTAAACCTGGGAGATGGAGCTCACATCACCAGCCCCCCCCCGGCTCATCACAGCACCATCAACACCCGGGGAAACGCCAGCACACACACCTTGGAATATCAGATGTGCCCCAGCAAAGCCCCAGCCCGATGCTCTGGGCCGGTTCCTCCTGTGCTTTGAAGGAACACTGTAAGAAATTAAATTAAAACCCTGTTTTAATTGGTTTTGTCTTGAAGGCGCTCACTCAGAGCTATGAGAGCTTAAGGATGATGGTTAAAAATAAAAAGGAGAAACAGGTTTGAACCTCATCACTTCAAATCAGAGAAAATAAGGAACAAGTAAACCCTGGAAATCCTTGTATATCCCAAACTCAGCCTTGCCTGGTAACAGAAATGTCAAAGATTCAAGAAACTGCTGTTCAAGAAAAGAAAGAAAACCACAAAATGAACTGACAGCTTCGGAAATGTTTTCCCAATTCCCATGTCAGAGCCTGGTTATGTACTTGAAAGTTTCTGATTCCCATATAATCCAACTGGGGACATTTTAATTACACAGACAAGTGCATTTTCTGCTCAGGCCAGGCCCATAATGACACCCTTCAGCCCCTGCCTCAGCACACTGCAGACTTGTTGGGAAGGAGCAAATGAATGTGTTATGATATCCCACATTCCAAACCAGCCATTGCAGACTTTTCCCAATTTTTCCCTTGAGCAGATTTTGCTGAGGAACCACAGAAAGTTCTTTGAAAGCAGCATCATGTGGTGCTGATAAAAAACCCTGTGAGCATCCTCACTGGGGGCACTCAGCAGTAAGTGTCCAGAGCAGCTTTGCAAGGGAAAACTGCATTAGCCTAAAAAATTGGAAGATTTACTTTAAATTACCTCCCTCCTTGTCAGTGTGTGATGCACTAGGAGAGGATGGATCCCAGCTGCTCCTTTTGGTTGTTTTGGCCAGTCCCTGGGTATCTTCCCATGTGAAAACACGGACAATTACCTGTTTCATGGGACAACTGATTCCAAGGGAACAAACAAACCTGGTGCATCCCACCTGCCAGTGCTGGACCAGGCACTGATCCTCTCTCCATGACATGGAATTCTGACACCATCAGACGATCTGCAAGGGAGGAGGAGGCCAAACCGGTCTGGGAGGAGGTGGCAGCGTGCAAGATCAGTGCCCTCTGCTGAATCCACAGGCTGGGGAGACACACAGGAGTTCCCCACGAACCAAAAGCTCTGGGAGCAGGGAATGGCACCTGCTGCATTCCCAGAGCAACATTTAGCACGAGGAGATGGAGCATCACTGGAGCCCACAGGTGTTTTGGTGGTACTGTAGCAGGACACTGCCAGTAATCCCAAAAATAGTGATGCAGAGAATGGTGGAGCTTCCTCTGTCTGCTGTAAATTAACCCGAGGAGATCCACTGTTGTCATGTTTGGGCATAAACACGACGAATATTTGACAACATCAAGGAAACACCTACTAAGGAAAAGGTAGTTTACCCAAATCAAAACACACTCAGCCAAGAAATCACTTCAGAGAATTCAGTGATTAAGTCAGCCCCACCTTGTAGTGCTGCCTTAGAGTTGATTTATAGATCAAAAGTGATACTACACTTCCTGGCTTCCAGATCTACCCACACCTTAGTTTTCTCTCTATAGATTTGTTCAGCAGCATTTAATTTTTCAAAAAATCTTGCTAAGCTTCACTATTTAACACAGAGGAAAAGACCATCCTGGCAGTTCTGGAACAGATCCTTTCAGGCACCCTCTCCCTGTTCCCCAACAGCAAAGGGTTTTCTCTCTGCCTTCCACAGCTGTCTCGAGTTAGACTTACATGAATCAGCTTATTGGATAACGACCTAATTGCACATTAGCACAGAAACAAAACACTTAAACTGTCACTTTACATTTTCAAGACAACTAACTTATTTTTTAACATAGTCCTCAGCCAGTCAGGAGAACACAGAGATCCAAACCAATATAGTCAAGGGCATGGAAAATAGACAAGTTGTGCATTTTAATTCCAGCGTTTCCATGTTGCTGCTTTCCCCCCCTCTTTTTAATCTGTTAAAACAACTGATGTCTGTTTAGTTTGATCAGTGAAAATCTCCTGCACTAAATTACTGTTGATGGCTGATAACAACACATGTAAGGTTAAACCTTTGAAGAATTAGAAATGGCTGGAAGGATAAACTTTTTACAGGTAGGATAAATTCGTTTTTCCTTAAATACACACGTAGTGCTTCACAGGTAGGAAAGTTAAGAGGGTTTTCCTTCCTCAAATGCAAACTTATTTCACACAGAAGGAATATTCTCTGCCTGCTTCAGATGGGAGAATGGACTCAACCAAATCCTATGAGCATAATTCCTGATGTCAGCCCTGGCACGGGCTGATGCCTCTTGCAGGAGCCTACTGTCAAAACTAGAGACAGGAGCAAAGGAAAACACATCCTTGGGAGAGTTCAGCCTGATCTCTCCCCTCTGCTCCCACATCTTGACTGCAAAAAGTGACAGCAAAGCCTCTGCCAGCGACTGATCACCACGAACAGTCAGACTCAAAGGCTGCTGAGGATGCTCTGTAGGATTGCTCCAAACATGCTGAATTTCTGTATTTTGGGTTATTCTTTTTACTGGGGGGTCTCTACAATGGCTCACTAACTCCTGCTGAGGGCACTCAGGTTTGCACAGAAAACCAGTCCCAGCCCAAGGCCACTCACCTGCCCAGGGCTGGAGCATCTCTTGGGTTGTTCAACACAACAAGTCTTGGATTTTTTGGAGAAACCCTGGGGAAATGTAGGTGAATCATCCTGGGGGCTCTTCCCCACCAGTAACTCCCATAAAGGCAAACACAGCAGGAAGGGAGAGAGTTTTACCTTCCAGCCCTTTCAGCTTTTAACTGCTGTCAGTGTTTGGTGTCGCTCTCCATCCCACAGGGGCAAAAGCTGCATCACTAAAGATGACTTTGAGTCACCAAGGCACTTTGGGGCTGCAGAACTGTCCTGGCAGAGTCATGTGAGGGCATTCCCGATGGCTTCTCTGGGCCAAAGTTTCTGGTCACAGGAAAGTCTACCCCAAAACACAGATTTTCTCCATGGAAAGGTGTAATTAACCCCAAGAAAAAGCCCTGTGAGTGCTGCACCTACACTCACATTCTTCCTTCAGCAAAGCACTCCCAACCCAAAGTGGCCTAAGGCACAAAGGCTCTGTAAGCTGATCCTGGAGCAAACCCCAGGCTCTGGAGAGATGAGCTGGTGATGATCTGCTCTTCAGGAAAAGACCATCCTTAAACAGGAAACCTAACACGAGAAAAAGGGCCTTGTTAACTCTTTGGGCCCTGAGGCTTTGGGAGTAAAACATATGGTCAGAATTACCAGGCAAGGCAAAGCAGAGCAGCTCACTGTGACCACAGTGCCCCAGGACCACGGTACCTTGGTTTGTAACATTCATCCTTTATAATATGAACCACAAAAATTAGTAGAAAGCAGTGTTTTCTTGCCGTGCTCAATTCTTGCAGAGATTTCTTATGAAAGAGAGACCTGTCACGATAAATACAGATGAGTTTCAAACGGAAAGGTGAATTCTTTCCAAAAGGGATTCCTGGATTCTAGGCAAAATGTGACTTTGAAAAGCTTTAGGGTTAAAATTCTCTTTTAGTAACATAAAATACTGATTTTTCAAACAGATTCCATGTATTACTGTCAAAAATGAAAGCTGGTTTCTGAATTTACACATCAGCGATGCAGACATTTAAAAAATAAGTTACACAGCAAAAACATCACACTTTTCCTTAAAAAGTGTAAATTCTTGGAAAGTCCTCAAAAAAAAATCTGCTTTGTTAGAGTCCAGTCTCATGGTGGGCCAGTTCTTTTGTTCCTGGTTTGGAATCAAGGGCTGTATTTATTCATTCCTGGAGGTTGCTGCTCCATTGGCTTCGGATGCAACCCCTTGGATCTTCCCCCCCACGGGGGATTCAGATCCTGGGCCGTGCCCTCGGGCCAAACATATGTTCCATTCCAACCTGAATCCAGCCAGGGAATAATTGTTTTATGTTTATTAATCACCTGCATGCAAATGGGTGCCAGTAAAAACTGCAGGCAGATTCTCTGCCGGGCTCACACCACCCAAGAGCTGCACACCCCGGTTTGGGGTCGGAAACAACGAATTCCTCCAATAAGGAGGCGTCGCTGCTTTGATATGCAGTGACAAAAATATCACATCAGCTCAGCCCCCTTCTGCAATGAGGAGTCTGAAACGAGACAAGAAACCTGCAAAAACACTCAACATCAGTGGTAAAATAAATTAGAGCTGCTGCATTAGGCTAAACAAGTACGTTGATGCAACACGAAGGGGTGAGATTTCAGTAGTGCAATGACAACACTGCTCGTGTTTGATGTGACCTGCCAAGAGGAAATCATCAGGCTGGGGGCTGCTGGGGGTGAAGTCTGAAAGAAAAATAAAAGTCTTTTTTAAAAGAGAAAGCGAATTTTAGCAAAATGTTTCAGAGTTCTGTCCCACTGCAGCCATTACAGCAAAACCAGAGGATAATTAAACTCTTCCTGGGAAGAATTAAACTGCAAAGCCTGATAGGACGTCAGGGAAGAATTAGATTTAAGAGGCAGGGTGAGCTGAGGCACTGGAGGTGCAAACTTCTCTGTGGCATTAAACAAGTCTCACTCTCCTCCAGTTCTCAGCTATTTCATAAGACAGGAATACTTGGTATTTAAGGCTGGCAACTTCTGGGGGAAGAAATGAACATTTTTAAACACACTGCTGAGGCAAAACCAAAAATCTGTGGCAAATAAAGATTTGGGTCTGTCACCACTTCCAACTGAGAACTTGGGTGTTATGCCTTGAGACACAAATAATTATCTGCACACATTTCTGTATATATCCATCCTTCTCCTCCCAAGATTCTTTTTTCCAAGCTTGCTCAAACATCAAATAAGCACCAAGTGCATTTTTAATGCCGGTTCAAGTAGGGATGGAGTCACACCAAAAACTTATCTCAGAAGAATCACTTCTGGGCAGACCACAAGTATCAGCCACATGACAATTATCCGAGGTTGTTCCATGAATGGGGGTTTTATAGGGAAGCAGCAGCTAGAGCCTACATGATCAGGGACAATTCTCATGGAAACAAAGCTCTAACTAGTGCAGAGTAATTCAAGTATTTATGAAAAGTGCTGCAGTTTAATTTCTCATCAAACTGCTTTCCTGTATTTCTAAATGTAGATACAACAATTAAGAAAAAAATCACAAAACTGATAGATCAGTTTCTATTTAAAATACTATTTAAATTCTGTTTAATGTAGTTATGTTATGAACCCACTGTGCCAGCACAAACCTCTTTCCCAGTAACAGAACCACGGTCAGGTGAGTTGGAAGTGCATTTTAAACTCCATTCTATGTGAAAATCTTTGTTTCAACCTGATTCAAGTCAAAGAAAATTATATCAAAAGCAAATTAGGGTGTTTGAAAACCTCATTATTATTTTCTCAAGTAAACAGTGATAACATCTTTGGAAAAATAAAGAAGATGCTGTATGATTGGCATGGAACACTTGTCTGGAGTTTGCTGAGCTTTAATGATGAGAGGAGATGACAGTCATCTGGAAAATACAGTTTTCCCACACAAGAGATTTGGGGAGCAGTAAAAGCTCAGAAGAAGAAAGACAAATAACCTGAATGTGCCCCCATGAACAGTAAATCAAGTTTCACTTTCACTGTGGCACAATTTACTTAAATCCTCTCAGGAAGGCTCAGTGGAATAAAAAGATGAAACTGGCTATATAAATGTCAAACTTTATTTGATCTCCCACTGCAGTGCACGACTCGTGTGCCTCAAATGAGTAATAAAAAAAAACAAACCCAAAAGTGAGCAAAACAAGAAGACTGCTGAAGACAGATCTCAGGGGTTAGGACTCCACTTTTGCAAGGGGTATATTCTCCACGTCATGGATGCCCTCCTTGTCAATGAACCGGGCGTTGAAGGAGCTCAGGTTTAGGATGAAGCGTTTCTGGAGCTGTTCAGCAAAGACAAAAAGAGATGAGATTCACTCAAAGTTTAAATAAGAGAGGATGTAATTTAAAAGATTCGCTGTTGCACATAAAAATTTCCATCCTGGTTCTAGTGACCTGAAATATTAGGAACTAGAGTGGCTTTGTTCACTGCTCAGGGAGGAATTAGTGTGAGTTGTTCTCTGTTGTAGGACAATCCATATTAGACAAGCCCAGGCTAGAGGTGCAAAATACACAGGCCTTAAATGTTGGCATTTCAGCAGGAAAACTGAGTGGGCTACAATGTTGGGCATAAAGTGCATATATCACAAAGATACTTCAAATAGGACCTGATGCTTCCCCAGAGTTAAATCTGATTCAGTCCCTTAAAGACAAGGATAAAGACCATTTTCCTGCAATAAAAACCCCGGTGTCTGAAATAGCTGAAGTCTTATGTTTACACTAAAACTGGTCATGACCTTTAAGGTCAAGGCTTTACCCCAGGTATCACTTCACAGGCTGGAGAACTAGTATATATTTCTAGGAGTGCTTAAGTGTAACACAAGTGACAGAAAGATGCTGCAGGATGTTCAGAAGAAACACCAGAGGAAAAGGTCTGTACCAATATTATGCTAAGCACGGAAGAAGGAGAAGTAAAGAAAAGCAATTAAGCTCCAAGTTTAGGTTCTGGAGGACATGAACCATGCAAAGGCAACACAAGTGCCCACAAATCCCTTCCCTCAGTAGCTCCTCCACATCTGGTCAATGTGCACTTATTACCCTCCTGGCAAAGGCAGCGAGAAACGCGACAAGAGGAACAGGAAAGTATCAGGGAATAAATGCAAACAAACATCCCTTTCTCAGGATCACCAGGGCCCGGGTTTGGCAACTCACCTCCTCTAGACATTTTTTCAAGAGCTCCACCGCTTCCTCACGTGTGATACCTGAAAGGGAAAAACATCCACAGGTTGATTTCATTAGAGGCCATCTCTCTCTCTCTCTCTCCGCAGAAACTTTATTAA
Organism: Scytalopus superciliaris; assembly: GCA_013400415.1. Classification (NCBI taxonomy): domain Eukaryota; kingdom Metazoa; phylum Chordata; class Aves; order Passeriformes; family Rhinocryptidae; genus Scytalopus; species Scytalopus superciliaris. Next base: position 69,016 of record VXBX01004674.1, on the reverse strand, counting down.
ATTTAAACAACTTTTCAGCTGAGCACCAAAAAGCTCTCCTTCCCAGCTCACGGCAAACGCTTTCCAGATGTCCCGAGGACGCCGTGCGCGGCCGCAACGAGCCATTGAGAATCGATTTGTTACAGGCAATGGGAAGCATGACGGAATCCTGCCTCCCATGGCCAGGGCCCGGGCTCTGCCTCCCTCTCCCCTCCACTTTGTTACAGCCCTAAATCAGCTCCAGCTGCCCCAGCCGGCTGCAAGTCAGGGGCAGGAGGTGGGGATGGGTTTAACACGGCGTTCCTGCTGGGTATGAGCTCAATAATGGGGCAGGCACGTGTGGGATGCTCCTGCTATTCAAACACTTTTAGGATAAAATCCAGCAGTCTGTAGGGATGACAAGGCATGACAATATACTGCAGGTCATTGTTTTTTCTCTGTTCCGTGAGGAATGGTGAAAACTGAGCATTAGAATTTTTAAAGGACACGACTGGAAAACAACTGAGGCCTGTGGATCTCTCAAAACTTGTTTCTACACTTTGCTCCAGATCTGCACCCACTGTTCAGGCAGAAATTCCATCAGAATAAAATTATCAGTTTACGGCTACATTTCTTGTAGGAGGTGGATGAAAGGCTTTCTAATCTCAGAGCAGAGATATTAACTTCAACTTTGCACACAGGAGTTAAGTTGTTGTGTAGGTGAAGCCAAAGATGTCAGATTAACAATATTCCAAGCTTTGCAAATTTCCTCATCTCTACAGTGGGGATGGGGCCATGTTTATTCCTTGGCAGGGGGTTATGATTCTAAAATTAAACCTTTACACAGGTACAAACACGTACAAGAATTACCATGAGCAGCTGCCACGTGCACAGAACTGTAAATCAGTCCAAACCCTGTCTTTTCCAGGGAAGCTGTGGCTGTCCCATCCCTGGAAGTGTGCAAGGCCAGGTTAGATGGGGCTTGGAGCCACTTGGTCTAATGGGAGGTGTCCCTGCCCCTGGCAGGGGGTGGAACAAGATGAGCTTTAAGGTCCCTTCCAAACCAAACCATTGCATATTCAATGATTAATCACCACCACTTCAAAGTTCTGGAGACAATCTCACTAGGAATATCTTTTTACTTGAATGTTTTCAGTATCACACAAAGCCAATCCAAGATATGGAGCAACAGGATCTGGGACTGCCCTCTGTAGATTGATAATCTGGGAAAGTGTACATGTCACAGCCAATAAACAAGCAGGAAGATAAAGCTATCAAACTGTTATTTATTAAAAGCAGACTACCAGCAGCTAATGGTCCAGGAAAGTCTACTCATGTTTTAGAATAAACTGAAACTTCCTTCACTTCCAGTCTGTTAAGATGCAGACAGGAAAAAAAAAAGATCTAGGAGCTGACTGGTTTCACATTACCATTCCAGCAACACCAGAAGGCAACACTTAAGGCTCCATTTATCCAACAAAAAGTCAAGCTCCAACGTGTAGCATCACAGCAATCCCACCTGATTTGGCAAATGTTAGTCTCACTGATTAATAAATTAAAAACCTACACTGAAATAGGAGAGTTTTCCTGTCCACTGAGTCCACTTACCCGGCTTGTAATAGCGGTCAAGGATGCTGAGGGTAAGGAATGCTCCATATCCATGTGCTGCAAAGGGAGCCTTAGCCAGGGCTGCCAGGTAATCCATGTAGTACAGGGCAGGACCCTCGTGGTCATCATAGCCAGCCAGGAGGAGGTTCACGTGGTAAGGGGTCTGCCAACAGAGAGGATGTTTACACCAAAGCAGCGACACCGAAACCTTTGGGTGTTAATTCCCTGTGGCACCTGGAGATCTGCAACATGGCTGGTTTCACAATTCTTCACCATAAAATGCCCCATCAGCCCTGCCTGCAGCACACCGTGGGTCAAAACTTAGAAACCATCAGGTAACACGGACTGCACGAGCAAGTGAAAACAGAAAACTCTGATTCTCCTGAAAACCAGCATGTCTGGGGGTTTTTTTTTACAGCTTTCACAGCACACTCAAACTTCAGAAAACTTGAATGGAGTTTTCACACCAGATCCTTTCATCTCAACATAAAACTCGTGGATTTTTACTGTCGACACGTGAGCACAACATGAACATTTTGCAGTTTCTAAGAACTCTTTGTTCACTTAACCTGCTCTTTGCTCTTTCCCCAGTCCCCCTCCAGGAGACCACGGCCCGTTTCAGTGCATATGAAAGCTCTCACACAGTGCAGACAGTTACACACAGTGTCCTGTTCACTGGCAATTTGATTTTTTTATTGCATGTACCAAGTTTAATCTTTGGCAGTTTCCTTCGTGTTCTGGGTTTAGTGTTCCACCATCATGAATAAATCAAACATCCCTCCTTTTCCCACATCTCCTTCCAAGATCTGCACTTTGTAAGACCATGAAACACACGTGCACTGTATTATTTTTAAATGTAGGCTCAGGAAAAAAAATGGGAATTGTATGTATTTTTAAAAGCAGCTTTTATATACTTCCAGTATTTTCATATCTACATAATGTTTCTCATTAAATTAATTGTACTAACAGGATATCTCTAAACTGCTGGAAAGCCTGGATCAACAAGGCAACAAACTAAGAAAAAAAATGATGATGCAACCAACAGATTAAAAAAAGCAAACAGAATTTTACCCTAAAGCCAAACTGTATCATAGGAAAAAGTTCATTTTGATATGTGAATTGCCACACAATGCCCCTCCTCCCCCAAAAATCACAGGACACTGTATTTTTACTTTCAGACAGTAAGAAAGAATAAAGCAGGCTACAGTTATATATCAAACATCACTGTAAATGGTGTGATTTAATCTTCAAAGCATCCAAGAATATTTGGAAAGAAGTTCCCATGCAGCTGTATTCGTTTAATTAGGCTGTATTTCATCCTTTATTTATTCTGAAACATCACACAAGTTGATATTTAAGAGCCATGACACAAGATCACTCAAATTATTGTGTGACTTGGAATTACCAACATTGGCATATGCGAGATACTCAACCATAAATAAATGGTGTTATACAGACTTAAACCCATCTGTAAACTGATTTTCAGTTGTAAGTTCTCCTGCTAATGGTCTCTGAGACTTCTTAAAACTCAAATGTAAATAATTATCCCCCGTGCCTTATTATTCAAGAAAGGCAGGATTTAAACATTAGGAAATCTACACAATCTATTTACTACCTCCACGATTATAAATGAAATTTGCAGCGTAACAACTCGATGCTGCGACTGGAATTCCTTGTACATCCCAACCCTTTAGTCCATTCCCAAGGCAGCCTCCCTTGGCTTCTGTGACTCCATCCATGCCAACAGTTCTAAACTCTTGGTGAGACTGGTGTGGTTAAAGGGCCACCAAATGAATAATGACTGATGCTGCAGGACGTGGCTTCTTTCACCCCAAACCTCCCTTCCTACAGAGACACCATTTCCCGTCCTGAGTAGCTTTGCACTTGTCGCTGTTTGGTTTAAAATAACGACGGCGATTAGGAGAGGTGTGAAATTCTTCAGAATTTGCAGCTGAAGAGCAGAGTTGTGCTAAACACCCCGACCCCAGCTCGGGAGGGGGGTGGTGACACAGCCCTGTGACATCTGGCGGAAGCCAAAGACACAGCGAGGGGGGAAAAGTGGGAGCGAGGAAATTTCCTGCCAAGTGTGGACACAGGGAAAGGAGCTGACAGGCTGCCTTTGGACTCCAGCCAGACCTTGTCACCTATAATTAAACAGCATCACAACTGGAGACTGAACTTCACCACCTTCGGAGGGACAGGGGGTTGTTTTTCCTATTCCCCACCACACAACCTCAGCAGCAAGTCAAATGTGCTGAACCTGGCACTCGGTGAGGTGCTGGAGTAGGTAACAACAGAATCATGGAATGGTTTGGGTTGGAAGGGACCTCATCTAATCCTTCTCTCCTTCATCTTAAAGCCATTTCCCCTTGTCCTGCCACTACACACTACAGCACCACACACCTCCAACAGGAGCCTGATGCCTGAGAAAGTCCTGCTGCAGTTTAACCTTTCCCCTTCACACACCTTCTGGCCTCTCTAACAGCTCCACAACTGCCTCTCAACTATTCCCACAGCTTCTCAACTGTTTTCCTACTCCTAACAGGAGGCACTGGCAAGCTTTACCACTGAATTTTTTTAATTTTTAGTTTTTTCATCCACATGATTACACTAGTAGCCTCCAGGAATCCCATATGCAATTTAAACAGATACCAAGCCCTAGTTAAGCCCTCAGACATCCCACACGGGATGACGAAAACGTAACAAAATTCACGGGAAGAAGAAAAAAAAAAAATATAAAATTCTCATGGCAAGATTATCAAATTCTGAATGCCACAAACAAGTCATTAAGTGCTGTGGTTGGAGAGCAAGGGCTCTGCCTGCAGTGTGGGGATCAGTGTAGTGTGACAGCAGTGTCAGAGTGCGCCGCGCCCCGGGGCGTTGCCATCTGCACCAGAGCAGCGTTTTGTCTCCGGTAAATAAACACATCTGCCTCTGCCAGTGTCCTCCCCACTGTGCTGCCCATCTGGAGCAGGTGAGCTGGAAGACAGGCCTGGGCTCAGGAAGGAGGGGAGCCACGGGGAGGAGGAGGAGGCCTCAAGGGATGCGGCACAGAGGATGGTGCCACATCAGCGCTGCATCCTGCTGGGCAAGTTCACCAAAAGGCCTGTTAAAGGTACTTTGAATTATATGAAAGAAATAGCTGCCTCTGCTTAAGTGGGGCAGGACACTCAGTCTCATCTGTGCAGGTCAGATGTCCCTGAGATGAGCTACCAGCACCAGGTAGCCCCCAGGGCCAGGCCCCAAGCAACAGCATCACTGCTCCCCATCGGCCTCAAAAACTGCAGAGATGCACAAAACACACACAGACCTTCCAGATCCCACCTGAACACAAGCCAAGTCAAACCACTGCCAAACCATCATTGCCAAACCATCACCTAAAAGCCATGGAGTTGGTGTCAGGCATTTAAACCAGAGGAGTAGTGTGGAATCACATCTGAGCTGGAAGGGATCCACAGGGAAAAGTTGTGACCTGCAGCTGTGATCCACCTCAGAAAGGAGGACAGTGATCTCTGGGGATGAGTTCTTGAAGAACTCTCACTCCACACATGTATAATTCTCAACAATACAGCTCTGAGGTTAAACTGGTCTTAATTTGCTCCTGTAAAACCTCACTTCAGGCCTGAGCAGTGCACTCTTAGAATGCAACACAATTCATCCCACGCTCTACCCCTGACACGGATCAACTTCATCCTCAACATCCTCTTTCTTCCTGTTTTCTTTCAAACAGCACATTAACATTCTTCTCAGTGAAATGCTCCCTAACCTTGGGATTGTTAAAAGTCCCTTTGCAACGTCTTTCCATGCTTTGAAAAAATCACCATGAGGAACATCAGCAATTGCAGTTCAGTGACTTGAAAACACAGCTCCAACGTGGATTTGGTATTTACTGAAAGCTTCATGTTGCTGTTTACAAAAGGCACTTGTTTTGCTAAGTACATCAAACAGCTTTGCTGTATGAAACCATTCTCCAAGAAGATTAAATGGATTTGGTGCATTTGCATGAAAACCCACACTCTTAACCTGATGTTCAAGAGGTTTAATTCATTTCATGTCTGCAGTGGGTGACAAAGTGTTTATTGGGCCCAAGGCTGGAATTTTAAGTTTATAGTTGTATCAGATATTGATAAGTGAAGTGATAAGCTTTTTATATATGCAAATCAAGTTATATTTCACTAAGACATCCTTTCAGCAATGTGAATTCACAGAATCAGTCAGGCTGGAAGGACCTCCCAGCCCATCCAGTCCAACCTGTGCCTGACCCCCACCTTGTCACCCAGCCCAGGGCACTGAGTGCCATGTCCAGACTTTCCTTGGATGCCTCCAGGGATGGGGACTCCAAACCTCTCTGGGCAGCCCGTTCCAAACTCACCACCAAAGGCACCAGCCCCCACCTTCTTCAGAATCCATCCCCTGAGGATGGAGATGCTCCCTGGGGGCCTTTGCTCAGAGCTCTCAGCCAGCACTCACCCGGCTCCGCAGGTAATCCGCGAGGTTCCTCCGGGTGAAATTTGCAGCTGCCGTGGGAGACAACTCATAACCTGGGGAAGAAATGCCAGGGTTTATCTGGCAACAGCACAGACCCACCCTCCTGCTTCACCTCCTGCCTCCCCACTCCTGTTCTGCAACAACAACATGTTCTCCAGTGACAAAATGCTGCCTCCTTTGCCTGATTCCATTTTGTTTCCTGACAGCTACAAGCACAAAAAGGGCCCTCGAAATTTGGGTAGCTCTCACCTGTACAGACCATGGAAATACACATGGTTACAGAAAAACTGAAATATTGAGGACATGCAGCTTGATTTTTTTTCGTCCAATATATCAGAAGAACTGCTAACAGTTGGTGTGCAATGGACACATTAAGAGAATAAAAGGTTTGTTAATAAAAATATTTGTGTTATTTGTATTACAAAGAGGTTTGCTGGGATTTGGATAAACCTTTTAATTTATACTACATTTCTGCGTCCTGCCTGAATCCCCACCTTTGCTGGGCACTAAAAATGCAAAAATCCAGTCCTTTCCACCAACATTCACCTGGAAACCACCCCTGGCTCTGCTCCGATGGGGACTCCAAACCAACCTCACTCCCTGCCAACCTCCCTGCCCCACTCACCATTTCTCATTTTGTAGAGCTGAACATTTTTCTGGATGTACTCTGCAAACTGCACCGTGTCTCCAGCCTCCCCCACACACAGCAGCAAGATCTTCTCACTCATCTTAAACATTTTGTCATGGTCTAGGCAAAGAGAAACAACATGAAGAGCCGTGGTCGTACAAATAAATTATTTTCCCAACATCCTGACACGCCAGGACTTTTTAGAAGCAAGAAAGAGACTTGGGTAACTGCACCATGGCCTGGAGCACCACCAAAAAAGCCTTCCTGGGCAAACCCTGACATTCAGCTTCTCACAGCTGCTGAAAAGTCACAAGAGTTGTCAAACACATCACCAAGAGAAACAAAGCTCTTCAGAAAGGGAGGCATTTCAGAAATACACAGTATTTCCCACCTTAGAAACAAGGCAGGAAACAGGAAAGCTTCACCCAGAATATTGTGCTCAAAGTGTAACATTCCCGGGGTTAGGAATGAGAATTTTGCTCAGTGACCATTCAACTCTACCCAAATATCCTGCAACAGAAGCAAATCACTTAATACAAAGCTGAAATGTCAACACATTGAGCAAGAGCAATTAAAGCAATTACTGGCAACCAACAGTATTCTAAACAACTACGTGAAATTTATGGGGTTTCTTCCCTCCCAGGGCAACCAAATCCTGCATTCTAAGTACATTTTCCTCAGGGAAAAGAAAACCTATTTGGAAGACAACGTTTAGCTGGACAGGGAAGTTAAGCTGAGAACACAACATGGTGTCTGTTATATATGATATTATAATAATATATAACAATATATATATATATA
>VXBX01004674.1:31137-60868 GCA_013400415.1 Scytalopus superciliaris | reverse complement strand
CACACAGCCCTGAGGGGAGGGAGATGGGGAAGGAGCGCCCGTGTGGGTGGGAGCGAACGGTGGGGGCATTTAGGGGGGATTTTGGGAGTGAGGGGTGGTTTTAGTTGGGAAAGAGTCCCCGCAAGGTGAGCGAGCCCACCCTGTGCGCCAGCCCTNCCTGCACACTCTCCAGCCCCTCAGTGCCCTCCTTGCCACGAGGGTCCCAAAACTCAACCCAGGGTCCTCCGTTCAGCATCACCAGTGCCCGGGGGGGATAACCAATGTTGTTTGATTTGTGTCCCAAGCAGCAGCCCAAGCTGGATCCCCCACAGCCAAAGGGACAAGCCTGGCTCACCTATTGAGCCAATTTTTTTCCCCCCAGAGCTGCAGACATCCCTGTGGATTCTCCTATCAGCTGGTGGCTTCCAAGTTCAATGTTGTCCTCTGCTATTTCTTTCCCCCCTCCAGTTTCAATCTACTTACATTTCTCCTGTGCCTTCTCTTAGGTGGCTCCACAGCATAGAAATCCTGGAGTGCTTTGGGTTGGCAGGGATTGTAAAGATCATCTAATTCCAACCTCCTGCCATGGGCAGGGACACCTTCCACTAGACCAGGTTGATCCAAGCCCCGTCCAGCCTTGGACACTTCCACCCAGAAACTTCCAGGTGTGGCTGTAATGTGGACAGTTAGTAACAAGGGCAACAAAACAACCCCTGGAACTGGAGACAACTCCAACTGGCCCTTGGTTTATGGATTAGGACCTGCCTCTGCCTGAGCCCCATCATGATCCTATGATTCTGTGATTGATGTGTTCTCTGAGGAATCCCAGGAGGGAAAATTCGGGATGCTCCAGCACATGGCAAACACTCAGCTATACCTATACCCAGAGAACTGGTCATAACCCTTGTGTGGCTTAAAAAATGCTAAACATGCCAAAAAGCAACAGCAGATTGTCTCCAGGAAATGGTATAAATGTGTGCAAGCAGCAAATTCACCATTTTGACTGTTTTCCAATTGCCTGTAGCAACACTTGTTCAATCGAGTGCTGCGTGTGTAAATCAAACCAGGAGGTTTCCTCTCACTGAAGGATTTTCTGTGTTGATCCAGCCTGAAGTTTTACACACATTTCCCCCCTACAGATTTCCATACTTATTCCACATGTACAACTAGCCCTTCTCATTCAGTGGTTGGGCTTTGAGTGCTTTTTAAGAGAAAGGTTAACAAAAATTCCACAGCTACCATCCCTGTTGGTTTTTCCTGGGCTCTCCCACGATGCAGAGCAGAAAATGGACTGTAACCTGCCACTGGCATCAGTTCTGGCAGGATTGATCTCGCAGGTGAGAACATTCCAGAGACCAGCTGGGGCCCTGCTCCTTGGCCAGATCCTCCTTCCCAGTGGTTCTGCCATGGTCATCACTGTTTCCTAGGAGTGGGGAAGAGGATATCCACCGTGAGCAGCTGGGATGGCCCAGCACAGGGTGTTATCTCCCAGTTTTCCCATTTCTCCCTCCCCAGCAGTGCAGAACATCTTCCCACTGCAGTAACTTTGGGTTCCCTCTCCCAGTTTGGTGTGTCACTCAGACCTCAGTGAGCAGGAACTGTGGGTTCTGTTATGTCAACCCAGGCTGGTGACCCCAAAACGATGTCCAGCTTCGAGTGGTGTGTGACCCATAACTGCACAGCAGGATGATCCGGTTCATAAATGTTGCTAATAATAAAATTCAACCATAAAAGGAAATGCTGCTTCAAAATAATTGAATAGCTTTTTCCCCAGTGTGGAAGCACAAATCAAGAAATCAAAATATTTAGCAAAACACAGATTTCTGCAGTGCTGTGGGGCATTTATAGACAGCGGCATCTAGTCAGAGCTCCCCCCCAGTTCCTCTAGCTCTGCCCTGTTTGAATTCCTGCTGGTCACTGAATTATTACTTTTCTTACTATTTCCTGTGCTTTAAAAGTGAGGAAAGCACAATCAAATTATCGTCATGCTCATTTGGTTAATCACCCATTTAGTTACTTATTCAGTTCATTAACAAGACGCTGGCCAGTGTCAGTGTGGAGGAAATTCCGAGAGGCAGGCAGTTAGGAGACAGGATATAGGAGAAATAGGCCATTACTCCAGCCCAATGAATGGCAATTTCTATCCCCCTTTTCTGCTACGTCACTTCAGTGCACAGTTTGTTCTGGATTTTTTAAAAAAACAGCCAACAAACAAATGCAGAAAGCATTCTGCTGCACATCACCATCGCTCGCTAGAATCCATTCAGGCTCAACCCAAAGCTCTGCAAAAGACCAAACCACCTATTTTAGGGGTCTTGGTTTTTTTTTTTTCAGCTGAGAAAAATGTGCTGCTCCACAGGTCATAAGATGCCTGTAATTATGACCCCGAATGGATAGAAATGTTGCTTCTTGAGACAAATTCCATCTGACAGTTTTTACAGTACGTTCGTTCAGAGCAAAATGCCCTGTCCCCTGTCACCCGGATTGAAATTATTAAGGAAGACAGACATTTCACTGACAACTCTAGCCTCAGGGGGGAAAATATTCCTTCTGTTCCCCTCTGAAGGTCAGAGCTCACATAATGCAAAACACTTAGAACACGTGCATACACATGCTCACGCACATGCGGATGGAACTTTCTCTTCAGCCGAGCTCTGGGTGGGTTTGATGGCAAACAGGGACCAGCTCTCAGGGAGTCTGGGCCAAAAAAGATGGGCTTTGCATTTCTTCAGTGTTAGTTCTTACCGTCTTGTAAATAATCTCTTTCTCCTCTGCGTGTAAATCCCGTCAGGAGATGGTCATGTGTGCTCACATGTTCAGATTTCCTCTCACACGGTGCACGTGGCACAGCAGTCACCGGGAGCTCCTCCGACAGTGTGGGATCTGTGGGAGAGTCACACTTCCCTGCTGCCTGTTTAATTCTCCCAAAACGTTTTGTGCCTTCTTCTCCTTCCTGATAAAAGCCCATTTGCAACCCGCATGTCCCATTTCTCACTTAAGCTGCAGTGCCAGCTGTCGTTTGGCCCAGTCTGTCACCCGGCAGTGTCCCCGTGCTGGGGACGTGCTGGCCCTCTCCATAGGAACACTGACTCCTGGATGCACTAGAGCTTTTCCCTGCTGGAGGAAGGGCAAAGCCTGGCCCTTCGGTGCCTCCCCAGCCCCAGCCGGATGTGTGAACAGAGCAGCGTGGCTGCAGATGAGCTGTCAGTCACCGTGTCCTGCCTGTGGGTCACCGGCCTCACTCAATCTAGGACTGAAAATTGGACCTGAGCCAAGGTGGCCGGAGGTGGGAAACCAGCCTGCAGCTCATTAACCTCTTCCCATCTCACAAGGGCTCCATCCTCCCCCTCTCCCCAGTGATTTGGCTCACACCAGGCTCACACCAGGTCCCTGGTGTCATTTGCACCGAGTTTCCCCGGCAGGACCCAGCTCCCAAGCGCTGACCCTGCCTTTCCAGCCTGTCCTAGAAACACTTTCCAAACCAGGGTGTTAATGGGCAGCTGGTTTGCAGCTCCCATCCCAGCACCTCCAGACAGAGCCCTTCTCAGTTGCCAGTCCACACCTCTCTTCCAGAAACCTCTGGATTAACATCACCGCCTGCCCAGGGACCTGAGGGGAGCTTGACTGCCCATCCCAGCCTGTTCCTTAGGCAAGGATGTACCTCAAGTGCACACTGGCAGCAGTGGCAGAGTGGGAAGCAGAGCTGGGAAGCTTTTTGCCACATTTACTCACAGGAAATAGGTGGAAATCCCAAATCCTGCTCTGCACTCCCTGCTCTGAGCATCCCATCCCACTGTGCTCCCGCCAGGTGGGAACAGAGCCCTGCTCTGCCCCAGCTCCTGCCCCATGGACCAACCCATGTCCCTGGCAGTTCTTCCCATGGGGACACCAGCTCTGGCACAGCATCTTCCCTCAGATCCACAAGAATCTTCAAACTTTTCTTTCTTTTTTCTCTCAGTCCCTCTTTTTCTAAGTTTAATTCTGAACAGCCGGCTGCGTTCAGCCTGACTGGTTTGTTATGGCTTATAATTTGTGTTAGGATTAATTAACTAATTACCGACAAATGTCCGTTGGCAAGATTCTGCTTCTGCTTGTCAACTTGAAGTATTTAATTATTTTAATCATTTACTTTCATCTTCAGAATTTATGCTCTTCCAAGAGCGTTTCTAGGCATCTTTTAATTATTATTCTGATTCTTTTTTCAGAGGGGTGGCGAGCTGGGGGGAGAGAGCTGGGGGATGTGATCAGTCCTCATTAGCTATTTCAGTGAGGAAACTTCCTTGGAAAGTCATCCTTGGCTTTCAGACGCTGGTGCAGGGAAGGGACAGTCTGGAATACAGGTGTGGGGATGCACAGAATGGGCTGGGCTGGGTTGTCACTTCCCAGTCAGAGTCCTCCCATTCCCCAGAGGATTCCAGGGATCCAGACTGGGCAATGCCATGATTCCTGTTCCCTGGTCTAGGGGTCAGGCAGGTGTTGATTTAAACAGATACTTCATTTATCAGGAATAACCCTCAAATCCAGGGGAGTGCTCAGGACACCCCACAAGACACCAAGGAGTCTCTGCAGGATGAAAATCCAAGTGGACTCACAGCCACTGTGCCAGCAAGCAAATAAAACAGGATCATGGGAAAGCATCCATCTATATAGGTTTTTCATCTTTAAAAGATCACAAATTGCTTAAAACCCACAAGCTGAATCCTGCTGAATTTTGTTCTCCAGGCAGGGCAGGACACCACAGTGATGCCGTGGTAGGGGTTTTTGGTTTCCACCTGCTCACACAGTATGATTTGAAGAGCAGTGGGAGATGAAATGCCACCTCGGCACCTTCCCATGCCTGGGCAGGTTCTGGGAATACAGCCTCACACCCAGCTAAGCACCAAGGGATTTAATCCCTCGTTTTCCTTCACACATTGGAGCTGCAGCACTTCTGCGGGATTAAAACACAAGAGAAGGAAGTGTGAGAAGCTGATAAAAGACAGTGAAAACTCAGATACGTTCCAGCAGACTCCCAGGCTTTTTTTCTCCTGCCAAATGCTTTATGATGCCAACACACCAAATTCTGAGGGGCTTGGAAAAATCTTCCTGTGGTGGGCACAGCCCCAGCAGGCGCTGCCCCACATCCTCCAGTGGGACACACGTGCCCCACTGACTTCAGCAGGAGTCTCTCCAGGAAAGACTAATGAAGGATTCAGCCCCAAGAATATTTCTTTCCTGAGACAAATGAATCCCTTGGACCGGAGCACTGAGGAGAGTGTGCTATTTAAAAGGTTTCTTGAGGGTACATAATTATATTGAAAATAATTAGGGGCAAGGCAGCAGTATTATTACTACTTATCATATCACTCTAAACTTAATCCAGACTGATCTTTGGGAAGGCATCACGAATGCAGAGGATGAACCTTTCTTAAAAGAGGTGGATCCATAATGTTGCCAGTTTTGGGCTGATGTGGGAGACAGGAGGCCAGTTTCCTCTTAGGACTCAGCTTTTGAAGCAGTGGGTTTGTCCAAGAAGGGAATGGAGGGCCCAGAAAGGCTGGAACACAGCCCTGGAATCTCTGGAGTCTAAAATTCCATGCTAATCGTCTGGTCCTTTGGACAAACATGTTCCAGGACCTCTAAGGGAACATCCCAGACCCTTGCCCGGAGACACAATAGCCCCTGAGATGTGATTTGCAAGGAGAGTGGAGGCTCCTGAGGAGCCCAGGGAAGCAGCATTGCCCTGGTGAGTGCTCATGGAGAGAGCTAAATGAGATTGTCTTAATTAACTTCAGATTCCTGTTAATTAGAAGCCTCTCTGCATTAAAAATTGCTCCAGAGACCAGACCAAGTCATGGCTACATGTGAAGGCAGAGGAAGAGGCGGGTCAGGCATGGATGGATCACAGCCAGGACCTGTTTGGGGCAGCAGCTGTTGAATATCAGGGTTAAAATTCCAGCTGGGCCCCCAAGGCTGCTCGGGAAGCACTGGAAGCTGCTCTGAGAACCCCACAGGGGCCATGGCATGGCAGGAGTGGAACGGGACTTTTTTGGAGAGGCTGAGAGTGCTGTGAGACCTTGGGAGAGAGGAGATGTGACCAAAGCCTCAGGAGGGCTGGGCTGGAGGGGCCAGGAGAGCCTGCACCAGGGAAACTGAGGCACGAGAGGAGCACAGGGACAGGGGAAGGCACTGCAGAGCTGCAAACAGCTCCTGGGATGGGCTGTAGGTACCCCAGGAAATCATCCCTATGGAGACCACGGGGGCTTGGAGGGCTCCCCATCAGAAGGGGGCCGGCTCTGGGGTCACTGAGGAGCAGGAGCCAGGCTGGCGCTGGGGGGACGGACAGGTCCTTGTGGGAAGGAGAGCCTCGTCCTATTGAAGGCTGACAGAATGAACTTCAGTTTATGCCCCTGGCAGTTTTTTACAGCTCAGCTATTCCATTTAGGGGTTGGGAGCCAGTGGAAGGAAGCTCGGATCGCTTCACTGACCAGCCATAACATCCAGCCAGTACATTAACTGCCCTGCTGCCCTGATCTGATGTGGTTTTACAGACAATAGCTACTGGCTATTTAGGCAATGTATAAATTAACATATTCTGCACAAACTAGGAGCATATTTAAATTAAAGGCAAGTGCCCTTTATTTGTCAATCATTCAACGTACACATTTTTACATTCCTTTAAACAGACAATTCCAGCCTTCTGAATCCTACCTCAAATTGTTCATCTTCATGAAGGGAAAATGTTTGATTGCTCGAGTGTTGCTTGCCCCCCTTCCCCTTCCTCTCTTCTTTAATTAAAACAATCCCAATCTGCTCTCCTGGAATTTCTTTCCCAGATTGGCTCAGTAACTTGTGACCTTCATTTCTGCCCAGGCTGGAATCTGCTGGCACGCAGGGTCAAGAGATGTGGAGATAACAGAGTCACCTCACAGGGAGCCACCAGAACGTGGGTGCACAGAAGTGTTTGGCGCGTTGCAGTAGCAAACTTTATCTGCTGCTATTCCAATATTGATGTGCTGGATTGGACAAAATGATGCTCAAAGGAAGAAAAAATTACCTGAGTGGTATTTTCCAAACCTGACTCACTCATCTCTCAAGTGCCATTTCCATTAATTTTAAAGACCTACATGATGCTGGTGCAAAACATTTCCAAGAGTCTCAGGGTTTCTGGAAGCTCTGCAGCTCTTGCAGACGTGAATTGCCACAGCTCAGCAAATTATCAAAGGGCTTTTCATTTGACAGCCGCTGTCGGCAGTGAAGCACCTTTCCCTCCTCCACAGTCTGATCCAGCACCAGAGAGATCCGGTGGCTTTTTGCAGCACGGTTCTGTTTGAATACTTGAACTCTGTTTTCCTGTCTACAGAAAACCCAACTTAAAGGAGAAACATGCAAAATGACACCTTCCCATCGCAGCTTCTGCCCGGCTCCCAGGGCACAGTGCTGAGAGAAGGGAAATGCATCGCAAAGAAGGGAAATACATCACCAAGAAATGCCCGTTTGGCAAAGTTTGCCTCCCTCTGCCTGTCAGCCAGATGCTGGCACCTCGCTCTTCCCGGCAAACCGGGGCCAATGTGTTTATTTAAGACCCAAATCAGCATCGATCAGGGTCTGTCAGTCACTCTCCTGGAATAAAGCGCCGGGGTCTGAGCACGGACGGTAATGGACACACGCTCCAGTGAGCTCACAGCCATCCCACTACATGCCCCAAGGCTGGAATTCTTCTTTTTATTTTTGTTATTATTATTATTATTATTCAGAAAATAAACATTTTGTTTGTTAAGAAACTGTGTTTAAGGTGCGGAAGTGGAGCTTTCTTTAGCACTGTAACCCTCAGTCGGGGAGGGGGTTTGGAGGAGCTGGATGGGTGCTGAGCCTGCAGTGTGGGGCAGCCTCAGCTCATCCTGCAGCAGCGATCCTAGGGGATGAGGAGGAGCTCCAGCAGGGAGCATGGATACTTCACAGTCCAACAGCACCGTGGTGCTGGCTGGAACCAGGCTGTGAACAATGCCTGAGAGGTGTGAACGCTGCAGCACGCGGGAGCCTCCAAATTATAACAACATGCCAAGGGACAACCACCCTGACGGCCCTCAAAATGGAAATGCCTCCTCCCTGCTCCCCTCCCCTCCTCCTCCCACCTGCCTTTCATTTTTCCTCATGCATGGAAGGTATTAATTACCCAATGTGCTTTAATGGCTTGCAGGAAGTGCCCTGCAGCGATGCCGGCGCAGAGCGAGCCTTGCCCCGTGCGTGGCCGAGGAAGAGGAGCACAGTGTGAGGCTGCTGAGGCACAAGGTGTTTCCCGTGGCCCTGTGGAAGGCACCCCATTTTTCTGAGCCCTCTGAGCAGCTCTTTTATCTCTGATGTCCAGCTCCTGTGCCCTCGGGGTGGCTGTGAAGGGTTTGTTAACCTCTGGGACAGGCAAACTGTGACCTCTCACCTCCCCATAATGAGCACGGCTGCTCGCTCCTGTTCACTGACATCATTTGCTGCTGCTGAGCTGTGCCTGACCTGCCTGAGCTGTGCCTGCCCTCCCTGAGCTGTGCCTAGCCCTGTTAACCTGTGGGGTGGATTTGGGGGAGCATGGCCAGGTAACTCACCCCTTGCTGTGGGAGTGCAGAGAGGGGACACACCCCTCCTGCATCCCCCAGGAAGGTCTCCATCCTACAGTGTTGGGATCAGTGAGTGCTGGACTCCAGGACTCCCCCTCTCTGCTCCTGCTGTCAGAAGGAGGAGTTTGGGCACCGGGCTGTTCTCTGGCACGAGGAGCTCACCAGCACCCTCCATCCACTCACAAGGCCTGCAGGGCCCTCCTGCAAAATTGTGTTTGTATACTGGCAATTTTAATAAAGGATTTGGAAAATAAACTGCTAGAGCAGCAGGGAACAGGGGATTTTCATCCTCAGCAGACTCTGCCTCAGCACTGAAACCTGGGATGCAACTCCCTGGGGAGCTCCTGAGCTTGAATTTGGGCAGACCCCCACTTTCTTTGCACCAACCTACAACGGATGGCAATGCACTCATCGGACTGGTCTGCCAAGGGGTGGATATGGGGCAGCTCAAGTCTGTCTGAGCAATATGCACGTGGCAGGAGGTGGATCTGATTTCTAAACCCCACTGACTCTGGACAGTTGCAGTGCTGGGATGCTCTGGCAGTAAAGGTTACAAAAACCCCTCTCCCTGCAAGAGCCGCTATTTCACAGGGCGTTTCATGGCCAAGGATGAGTTCTTGGGGTCATTCTGCCCTGCCGTGCCATGTCCATCCCTGCTTTCATCACCAGGAAAGCCGAGTGCCATCCCTGCCAAGCAGAATGCCTGGTGCCCGCCGGTGTGGGACCTGCCGAGGCAGCAGGGCTGAGCCAGGGCAGCACGGGAGCGGAGCAGCGGCGCACGGGAGCAGAAGGGCATTAATCACCTCGCTGTGATTAGGGGCTCAGTGAGCACAGCCTGCCTCGGGGCCTTTCTGCTCCCTCCGAGTGCCCCAGTTTGCTGTGCTCTCCGACAGATGCAGCCCGGCCACGTGCAGGAGCCCCGGTGGCTCTGGCTCCTTCCCACCCCCTGCCAGTGCTGCAGGAGGCTGTTGTCACCACGGTGGAAATGGCCATTTCTTAATTGCTTTTAGTGCTTTGCTGCACTGGAGACCGGTAAAAGCTGAGTCTGCCTCCCACAATGCTTCGGCTCCCGACTGTGAGTCACCTTTGTGAGGCTGAAACCAGAGCCTTCCTCAGGAAAAAATGAGGTGGTGGCAAGGACAGGGTGGCCAAGGGTTGTCTGGGGGCTGGACCCCAGGAGGGGCCACGAGGGACAGGCCAGGGAAGCAGAGATGTTAGAGAAGATGGGCAGAAAGTGGCAACAAAGGGAACATGATGCTCCACCAAGGGAGAGGGCAGCCCACACCACGTTGTCCTGGGGAACAGCATCCACCTCCCAAAGCCAGGTGTGAGGAGATGCAGAGAGGGGTTTTTTCCATCTCGAAATACAGAGCTTTGTTCACTCAGAGCCATCCTTTCACTGCACGGAGATGGATGTGGCCACACGCGTTATTTTAACTTCACGGCTCTCCCATCCGTACATAAAACAGCCCAGGGAGCCGGAGTTGATTCATCTGTTTGCCACAGAAGATGGATCAGTTGGCAAATTATTTTATTGACCCGCAGTGCTGCTCAAGGTCATTTGTTTCAGTGGACAAGCAGCATGCCTGGCATGCAAACGGGGCCGAGAGGGAACCTCCATATGCAATGGGCAGATCCCAGCCCCTGGGAAACTGGCCTCGTTGTGGAACCTTCGGCGTCAGGCTGGACCCCTCACAGCCCGGCTGTGCTCGCCGGATAAGCTCGGCATTTGGGCTTTAATGCTGCAGCTTGCTCAGCTGTCTCCAGGCTTTTATCCCTGCCTGCTGCTGGGAAAGAAAATCCCTCCTTCTTCAGCAAAATGTGGTTTGGAATCTTTTTTTGTTTTGTTCTCAAAGGACAGTGAAAATAATTTGTGATGAGGAAGGTAGGAAATGGAATTAAGTAGCTCAGTCCTCATCCAAACATAGCTCAGGTCTGCAGCCCGTAGGGATGAGATGTGCACAAAAACCCCACTGCAGAAAATCCAGGCGCTTCCCAGGCTGTTGGTCTTCTTCCAAAATCAGGCAGGGAGGAAAATGTGGAGTTTTTTACATCCTGAGGGTACCTGAGGGGTTCCTCTGCAGGGAGCAGGTTTGGTGAGGTCCCACAGAGTGCAGAGACCCCCGGCTGCCCCGGCACATCCCCCCCTCAGTGTCCTGCTGCCTTGACATCCACCAGAGCCACCCACTGCTCCAGAGCATCTCCACTTCCCGCTGTCCTTCCTGAGCTCCCCTTTGAGCTGGGGCCTTGCTAACCTTCATTGACTTGCCTAAACATTTATTAATTGATGGCTGCAGGGTTACCACAGGCTTCTGCTCGCGTTTGGGGAAGATGGGATGTCCATGGAGTATCCTCACATGAACTCCCGCCGTACCTCCGGCTCCACGCGCTCCCTTCTGCATCTGCTGCTCTTGCTGCTGGAGCAGCTTTTAACCAAAGACATATGGGGCCCATTAACACGGTTTTGCTTGTTTGCAGAGCCTGATCTTGGGAAGAACTGGCTGATTTCAGCTCATAGTTAAGAATCCCAAGCCCAGATACAACTGGGTGCAAGATGAGAGAGCAGAGAGCCAGTGCCAGCCCGGCAGCTGGCCTTTGGCACAAAGGGATCCAAGCCCAGGATGAATGCAGCTGAGATCCATGATGGACACAGACCAGATTAATTATATCAAAGCCACTGATGTTTCCTTTTGCCCAGCTTAATGCTGTGCCCTTCCTACAGCAGGTCTTGTCCCACCTACAGCCTGTGTGGATGGAGGGAAGCTGAGAGGAATGGCCAGGCTGCAGGGATGTGCAAGGAAAAAATCCTGATCCAGAATACTTGGGCAGCACCTCTGCCTCAAGAAATGGATCTAAAGTAAAAGCTGGGCTTGCTCCATCTGTTGTCCCACCCTAGTCTTCACACTTTTTTTTTTAAACTTTACAAATGTGCCAGATTAGAAAAAAAAAAAAGAAGGAAAACTGAAAAGGGAAAGTAGCACATCCCTTTGTGCAAGGCTTTCTTCCAGTCCCTGTTAAGTTCCTGTACATGCTGACAGTTTTACAATTTACATGACAGCTGGCTTGCTTGGAGGAGATCTCTGTTAATTAAAATAACACAAAGGGAAAGAAGCGAAATCGTGTCAGCGGATAATTAATTCGGAGCAGGGCACCAGGCTGCGCGCCGATCCCGCTAACAAAACTCTGCAGGAATTCACAGCTCTTCAGTCCCGGTCCCGCTGAGCCTCCCGGAGCCACTCACTGCTCAGCCCCGTCCTGCACACCGGGCTGTCCCCTTCCCGCAGGACACGCTGCCCTGGGCACAAGCACCACGTCCCGGGGAGAGCTGGGATTTGGTGCCTTCCCGAGGTCCATCCCCAGCCCTCCTGCCCTCCTCCTCGCCAGGGCTCTGCCTCTCCCAAAGGGATCCTTCCTGCTCCTGCCCCTTTGCCCTCAGCCCACGGCCACCCCTTGTCCCATGTGCAAAGGCCATGGAGAGCATCTCATCCCCTCACCACCTCCACTGCTTGATGCTGGAGCTTTCCAGGGCTGGGAGCAGCCAGCAGGAATCCCAGCCAGGGCCCAGCACAGCTGAGGCCAAATCCTTCCTGGTGGCAGCCGGGTGGGTTATCTCCCCGCTCCAGCCCCGCTCAGCATCAGAAGCTGATCCAGAGGCAGCCCACTGGAGATGGGCTCTGTCCCTTTTGGCCAAGTGGCAAATCCATGGTGGGATGAGCCCTTGGTGCCTCCCTGGCAGGATGGGACTTATGTGAGAGGCAAGGAATGGGTCCATGAGGGTGGGCAGAGAGGATTTGGGGAGCCAGGGGTGCCTGGGGAGCAGGGAAGGCACTCCTGCATGGAGTAACAGGATTTAGTGGGACTGAGGACAGCAGAGCAAGCCAAGCCCTTGGCTGCTGGCCGGGTGCAGGATGTGCTGTCACCATACTCATGTCCCTCCCTGGTGCCAGTGGTGGCTCCTCACAGTGCCCCGATGCTCCCCATGCCTAGGCAGGGATGGTGGGTGCCCCCAGCACCCTCCCCATCACCAGCCACTCAGCACCTCACTGATGGAGTTGTGCTTCGTTAACAATTCTGCAGCTCGCTCTCGCTGCCTTAGTGTGCTGATCAGGCGGGCTTGGAGATGGGGAACAGGGAAAAAACATGGAAAGAAAAGAGAAAGAGCAGCCCAGGGCTCCAAAGCAGCTGAGGTGTCAAAGACAGAGATTTAATGAATGTGCCTGAGGTTCACCTGAACAGATGAGCACGAGCTGGAAGGAGAGAAGGAAGAAAATGGAAAAAAGGAAGGATCATTTTTCAGATTGGCAGCTCCCCTCCCAGACATCTTTTAACAAGAGAGGAAAAAAAGGCTTTAAAGGGCCAGCCAGCTGCTTCCCTGTGCTGTGGTGGGGACCTGAGTGCTCTGCACCCATCGTGGCTTGGGGCTGTGACTCCCAGACCCTCGTGTCCCCTCGAGCACTGGTGGCTGTCTGGGTGCTGGAGGACCGGGGTGCTGTGGGGCCGTGGCAAAGGGAAGGATGGGGAGCAACTGCCAAAACAGGATGAGAGGAGGCAAATCCATGAGCTCATCCATCACGGCACCAGCCCTGTGTGGAGACAGCAGTGTCTGCCTGCAGAGTCAATCTCTGCCCTCAATGTGTTCATGAACAAGGGAGAAGTGGCAAGAGAAAGCCCAGGCCAGGGGCTCTCCCCATGTCCAGAGCACCCTGGCACACCTCTGGGCATCCCTGGCACCCAACATGCCATGGCTGGAGCTCCCTCTGTGCCATCACCAGTTCACAAAGTTGCTCAGGGAGCCTTGGAGAGCCTCAGTTTTGGGGCTTCTTTGCAGTTTTATGAAAGAGACTTTTCTTTCCTCGGTGCAGCTCCTCTTCTGTTCTCCTTTATAACCATTTTCCGTGCATAAACCTAATC
Source organism: Scytalopus superciliaris (assembly GCA_013400415.1). Classification (NCBI taxonomy): domain Eukaryota; kingdom Metazoa; phylum Chordata; class Aves; order Passeriformes; family Rhinocryptidae; genus Scytalopus; species Scytalopus superciliaris. The sequence goes on along the minus strand of VXBX01004674.1, from coordinate 47,390 downwards.
TCTGACCACGTCAAACACTTGGCCATCAATTTTATCCAACATTTCTCCTTCAGATGTCTAGAGGGGACAGTTTTAATACTGTTGTGTTCAATACAGTTATGTTAAATGCAACGTGTGATGTGTCCCAAGCCAGCAGCTTCCCTCTGCTTCTTTGCACGAGGACCAGCACCACAGTTCTCATTTGCACATCACTCCACCTGAGCTCTGTGGGAACAGGGACAGGAATACTTCAAAATTAAACCCAGCACGCCCAGCATAGCCCTGGTGCTGCTGTCCCTCCCAGCTGGGTGCTGGGACCTCTGGGTTCCCCCCAGCCCGTCCCCCACTCCCTCACTGCGCCGAGCGCCGCAATTAGGGCGATCTGGGTTTCTTCGTAGCTGCAGGACAACATTTTTGAAGGCAGGACTTTGATCTTATTTCCTAAGAGTTTCTCTTTGCCTTCCTTTTCATGTGTGTTTTGCCTGGGTTTTGTCTCATTACCCAGGTGAAGGCTGATGTTCCCCACGGCGGCCGTGCCGGAGCCGCGGTCCCCGCTCGCCCCCCGCCGTGGGACCCGCGGGCGCAGGGACGGGGCATCCTCGTCCTGGAGCAAGTTTGTCCGTGGCCTCTCCTGGGCAGAGCCTGCCAATTACGCTCAGCACGCCGAGCTCTGTCACATCAGGTTCTTGTCAGGGAAAACACCACACTGGAGTCCTCCTTCCTTCCCGTTTTTTTCTGTCTGTGGTCGCTTTTTTCTTGACGTTTTTAATGATTTTGCAAAGGAAGCCCTAACGATGGAGATGAGGGCGCTGCTGCTCGCGAGTCCCCGCGTGCTGCTCTGGGCAGTCTGGGACTGTCACCCCTGGGCAGGCAGTGAGGACAGGGACAGGGACAGCGCTCAGCCCAGGGAAGTACCACCAACATCCAGGCAGCCATAGGGGACCTGTCAGTCTCTCAGGATGTGCTGTCGGCTCAGCCCTGAGCATCAAAGTCATCCTGGATAAATAAATAAGTAAATCTTGTCCCCCGAACATCAGCATTTCTTCTCGAAGCAGGCCCAGCCCTCTCGCAGCTGTAATCCTGCCCAACACCAATCTCTGATTGAAACTCCAGTGCTGTGTGAGTCGTAATCCTCAGCACCTNAAAAAAAAAGTTAATAAATGGCCGAGCCCCAACAGATGGGGGTGTGTGCGGAATTTGCATTTTTCAGATTAACATGCACGAGCGAAGATAGAAAACGCACTTGCCCCGGGGAAATAATTTGAGAAATCTTTGCATATTTTATTTAAAAGCATGCCGCGTTAGGCAGGGTAATAATGCAGAGCGATGGTGATTAGGTTAGGCCTGGAGGGATCGCAGCCTGGGACCCTCCTTCCTCTCGATCCGGCTCATCCTCTCTCCGAGCCCCCCTCAGACCTTGGGCGTTACACCCCAAAGACCCATCCCAAAATGGACATGGAGAGGGTTAATGGTGCAGCTCCTCTGGAGCATCTTTTCACGGGAAGCTCATCCCATTCCTACTGATGGAGGGAGAAGCCCTGAGGTCTGTCCTGCTCAGAGGCGAGCAAAGCTTTACTTTCCTGTCTGGATGCCAAGCCTGCAGCCTCCTCTGGGGTCAGGGGTGCTGGGCTGGGGGCTCTGCACTGCTGGGTGCAGCCAGGAGCTGGGAAGACCCCAGAAGCAATGGGAGGAATTCTGCAATTCTACCCAAAAGAGATAAAAGCACTATCACCAGGGCCAGGATGCTGCTTTGGCCTTGGAAATCCTAATCTTATCCTTAACGGGGCCACTTCATTCTGGCATTTAAGGCTTTAAGGTCTCGTTTGCCAGGTCCCTTTCAAGGTGGTGAGATCTTGCCATCATTTAAATAATTCTTGGGCTGTGGGTTGCAGGGGAGACAGCCCTGTGCAAAGAAGAAAAGAGTTTGGAGTAGCCCCTAAGCAGCCAAACCAGCCTGGCCAGGAGCTGGACACTGCCCGCCCCTGCCCAGCCACATTTAGGGGGTCCCAGATGCTGAGCAACCCCAGTGCTCCTCAGAGTCATCACCAGCCCTTCCAGACCCAGCTCGAAACGTGGCAAAAACCCTCCTCCCCGGCAAAACCAGGCCCTTGGAAAGCTCCTGCCACTTCCCCAGCTTTGAAATCTGACCCAGAGCCTGCCTCTCTCCCTGTCTGCTCCCATTATTAATAAACTTTGAAGGGCTCCCTTCTGTCCTTAATGAGATTAGTGTTATTTTCATGCATTGCTGCAGGGCAGAGGACTGAAAAAGTGGCTGATCTGTAAACTAAAGGGTGCTAATCTATAGAGGGTGGGTCCCCCATTCTCATGGCCTCGGGGGCTGGGTGAGAGTAATCAATTAAAAGAGGGGATTAGAGGTGCCGTGGTCACCTACTTTATTGAGGTCACCCTGACACCCTCCCAGCACAGGCGGCCGTGGGCGCACTCCGGGTCCAGCCCGGTCATTGAGGCTCTTAGAATTAAAAAAGCCTTAATCACCAGCCCCTGTTCAGGCTCCGGACCCAAAGGAGCAGTAGGAAAAAAATCTGTTGTTAATACATTAATGGGCACAATTTGCTCAGCGGGTCTGTCTGGGCTTTGTAAATTAATGCTAATTTAAAGCAAAACCTCACTGTCTTGGTTGCTGGTTTTTTTTCCCCCAACTTTATTCAAGTGCTTTCATTTTTGCCAGGAACTTGAGGAGGAAAAAATACATGACTTGGCCAAATGGGGTATTGCTTTAGCTGTGGTTTCATAGAGGTTGTTTTAAAGGCGGAATATTTAAGGAAGGAGAGGGCAGCCTGGCGCAGATGGAGTGTGTCCAAACACGGTTCCAGTGGCCATAATTGTGGAAAGATTTTCACTCTGAGCTTTTTCCTTCCTAGAAATGCCCTAGGCAGCTCTGGGCACGGGTTGAGTTGCTGCCCCATTACCTGTTGGTAAAAAACAGCCACGCTGCGCACGACGTGCTCCTGGGATCTCTGTCCTTCCCTTTGGATCACAAATCTCTGTCCGAAAACGGCCCTGACCTGCCCCCAGCCTGTCTTTGGGGAGAGGAGGGAGCAGTTTGCTGCGGGACTCAGGCACTGACAGTAATTAAAAGCCTCTTTGCAGCGAGCAGGAGCCTTGGAGCATCCAATTGAGGACCGCAGCACGCTGAGCCCTGGGGAGTGGGATGCAGCACACCCCTCACCTTTCCTCTCATGCCCTTCCCCTGGGATGCCCCGGCCACCCCTGGGCACATCCAGGGCATCTCCCGGCCCGCCGCCAAGCCGTGCCCTGACACGGGCACAGGGAGCAGGGGTGGGCGGCGATGCCAATTAGGGGTGCCAGCGTTGTCACCCGCAGACAGGGCTCGGTGGCACCGCGGTGACACTCGCCCGCGAGGAGCCGGTGGGACGTGTCGCCGCCACCGTCCCCCTCCTGCTTCCCGGCAAGGGATGCGCCTGCCCTCACTTCCACGTGCGAAAAGGGATGTCAGCTCGGTTTTGTGCCGAGCCCCGTTGCTGTCTCGGTGATGGTTCCGGAGCGCTAACGGGATTAGCGGCCCCGCCGTCTGCCCAGCCGGGTGGGCACCGCGCCGGGCGCCGGCACATAACGAGGAGACCGCGAAAATAATTACCTCAATTTCAAGACCAACTTTAGACGGAGGGGAAGCCTGATGCTGTGGGAGAGGCTGCTCCTTTGCGGGGTGCTGGGGGAACGTCAGGCTCAAGGGGAAGGAGTTGTCCCTAAAGCAAGGATGCGCAGCATGTGCTGGGAGCTGAGACTGTGCTGGATGCTGCGAATCTGTGGGTCTTGGTTTGTGTGGGGCAAAGGGGTGTGAGTGTCCCCAGTCCCAGCAGTAGGCTTGGGGGCTCATGGTTTATCCCATCCCTGCCCGGAGGGGAGTTTCCCCCTCTGTGGAGCCTTATATGAGGAATGTGGGTGCCAGCTCCCAGCGCGGCACTGAGTTGGGGGCTTGGAGGCAGCAGCAATAAGGGAAAAGCAGCCAGTCCAGTGGCTCACGGCATGGCCTTGGAAGGCTTCAAGCTGGGCAGTTTAGGAGCTGCCATTTGCTATCGACACTTTCTAGGATTTGGGGTGAAAACAGGAGGGATAAAAGATTTCTTTGAGCTGTGCAGATGCCACTGGGGACACAGAGGCTCTTGCTCCACCCTCAGCATCTCTGCTGAGCCCAACAGTGGTTTCGCATCCTCAGTCAGCTCCCAGTATCCCACCTCCAGCCTCCACGGGATCCACACCAGCACAAGGACCGGCGCTGCTCCCTTGGGGACAGCGTGAACCCCCTTCGCCTCCCTTCCTCCACCCGGGCCCTGGAGGGGACGGACACCCCGGAGGGCTCCGGTGGCAGCAGCCCCTTCTGGTGGGCTGGGAAGGGGGGACAGCCCTGTGCACGCCCCAGCCCTGCCGCTAAACCCCGGCGCTGGCAGCGGGTTTAATCCGCGCAGCCCCGCTCCGGGCTGCATCGCCACGGGCAATGCTGGATTAGGGACCGGCCGCCGCACGCCTTTGTCCTCCCTTTGTGCAGCATTTTGCTCGCCTCTGCCTTAAACCTTGTAACCATTTTGCTGCCTTTTAAAACCGGCTTGAATAGGGGGAGGGATGCGGAGGGGTGCGGGGGAGAGGGGCCGAGGCTTTGAGGTTGAAGAGAAGCATTCAGGCTGCAGCTGCCCCGTCTCAGCACATTCCCCGTGACCCCCACGGGCACCGCCGCGGCCACCGAGCAGCGTTGGCAACGCGGCCGCTCCGGGACAATCCACCTGCTTGCTCGGGACAAGCACTTTCATGCCTATTGGGATTAGAGATTTTAAGTGTCGTTCCAAATTGTGCGGATAAACAGTCTTGTGAAAACTTGTTATCGTGGGGAAGCGGCCCCCGCCGCCACCCTCCGTCCCCGGCCTTTTGTTCGGGCAATTTTTATTGCCGGATTGGATTTGATGAGGTTTAAGGTTTATTCTTAGGACTCCATTGAAGAGTTGAGCCTTTGTCTCCCGCCGTGGAGCGTGAAGAATATGAAACGTAGGCAAAAATAAATCTGCTTTTCACACGTATTAGCCCCCGGTACACGCAGGGACCACCAAACGCAGCTGAGAGCAGCAGCACCCCCGGCCCTCTGCCCCGGCCCCCAACTGCACAGGGTCACTCTGATCTCCACACCCTGTCCCCAGCTCCCCCAGTCCCCTGTGAGTGGGGACAGATCCCAGGTGGCCATCAGTGACCTCCCAGTGCAGTCCCCACTGCAGGAGCCACCCAGGGCTGCGTCTGGCAATATGGATTTAAGAGGTGCCAGGTTTGTAAAGAGCCCAAATGGCGGTGGGGGGAACATCCCTCCCTGCCCAGCCGCCCCAAAAAAAACCCAGCCCCGCAGGCAGGTCAGTCCCTTAATCGCTTCATTTATCACAGGTGACTTCGGGAGAGATTAATCAGCAGGGTAATTCCTGAGGAAAGGTTGCTCCGGGGGCTGCTTTCATTTCAGAGAAGCTCCCTGCGAGTTCCACCTTTGCTGCAGGAACCTGCTCCAACACGCCCCACGCGGCACCGGGATGAGCCCCGGGCTCCGTCCCCACCTTGTCCCTGCGGCCACAGGGCTGCTGCCGAGCACCAGCTAAGGCTCGTGCCCAGGCTTTGTGCTGGCGACTCCCGAGCAGCCTCCAGGGCAGTTTTGGCAGCACCAGGAGCCAGCAGCAGCCGCCTGGCACGAGCCGAGAGGTTGAGTTTCTGGAGAGCCTGGAGCCACAGGCAGAAAATCATGCAAAACTTGATGGATTGGGCTGGTTCCAAGCAAAGAAAAAGAAAACCAGGGCGTGGAAAACTTGCTCAGAGATAAACCCGGAGCGGAGCTGGCCTGGAGGAGCTCAGATGGTTTCGGGTAACACCTCTCCTGGTGGTTCCCGGTTCCTGGAGGTCTCCGGACCCAACCTCTCCATCTGCAAGGTCTCACAGCCCGGAGCTGCCACAGCCTCATCCTCCACACACAACGAAGGCGCAGGCTCTGGCATGGCAACTCCAGCAGGGGTGCAGCCTCCTCCAACAGGGCTTGGAAGGAGCTGGCAGATGAGCAGGATGGGACAGGAGTGTGCCATTCCAAGCATTTAGGGTGCTTGGAGGTGGATACCCACTGTCTGGACATACCGTGGGAGGGACAGCAGAGGAGGGGGTTGGAGGCTCTGCCCTCAGGAGTCACAGCAGCTTGGCTGGGACACCCAAGGTGGTGGCACATACTCAGGACAGTTATTGTCCCCCCCCATCCCACCGGGCAGCCCCAGGCAGGGTCAGCATCAGCCTGCCCCTCATCCACCACATTGCTTCCCACTTTGCATCCAGCAAGATGATTCCCCAGATACCCAGGGATGTTCCAACTCCTCCTGTTTGGATAAAATATCGGTAATTACACGCATGCCTAATTTGAATTATTTCCACAGTGCGATCGTGGCGCTTTGGACCCCACTGAGCAACGTGGCAGGAGACTCCCTCCTCCACAGGGAGAAGATGGGTGGTGGCACTTCTGCTCCTGGCCTGGGTGACCAGTGTGGCCATCAGGTGACCCCCATAGGGTGCAAACAGCTCATTCCCAGCACCCAGAGAGGGTCCTCCCTGGAGTCCAGCAGGTTCTCGAATGTACTTTTGTACTCAGATCTGCCATGGGTGTCCCCTGAACCTGGGAGGGTGTGAGAAGTTAATTTCTGTGCCCATGGCCTCATTTGTCACTGCAGAGCCAACAGATGCTTTCCCAGATGAGACACTGCTGTCAGAAACTGTGGGGCTGGTGGAGAAGGTTCTGGGTGAGTTTCCTTGGCCCGTGCTGGGTAAGACGTCAAATTCCATTCGTGTCATGGTCCCTTCTGGCCCTGCAGTTGATGGGCACAGAACGGGGCTTGGCCGGAGAACAAGAACTGGTTCATCAACTGTTCAAGGTTTTAAAACTTGGTTTTCTTCCAAAGTGCAACCAAATCCTTTGGAAAGTTTTCCATGGCGAGTTGCCCACGTGTCCCAATGAGCTGGGGGCTGCGGGCAGAGCAGAAACTCCCCCACAGCAGGCAGGAGGTTTTGGGGTACATGTCCCAGCCATGAGCATCTCCAGCCCCAAGACCCTCCTGTGCCCTGCCCACTGCCTGCCCACACGGATCCCTGCTCTGGCAGGTCCCTGCCCACACTGCTGGGCACATTCCCTCCGCATGGAGGGTTTCTCTCTGTGCAGGGGTCTCTGCAGCCTCTCACAGCCCCTTGCAGCCTTGCGCTGTCACATTGCATTATTTGCTCATGAAAAGTGACTGATCAGCCTTCTCCTTCCATTCCCCTGCCTGCAAAACGTCCAGTGCCAGAGGGGGATGCTGGGAAAGGGGTCCCCAGCCTTCAGCACCCATTGCCGCTCCCCCACCCACCATCACCTGCAGTGGGTGGCTCCAGGATTGGAGAAGGCTGTTATTTGGGGATTGGGAAGTGATATCTCAGCTGGGATCCATGTCCTGATCCCCTCCCAGGGACAGAGTGGGGCAGGCACCCCCTTCCCAGGCCCACTGCTGGCTTTGGGGGCAAGGGTCTGGGCAGGGCTGAGCCCCTTGTCCAGGGCACAGCATCCCCCCCATCCCTTAATTCGCTCTCCATCCTTTTTGCCTCCCCCTCCTCCCCCACTCCATCTCAGCTGCCTGATGAATGAAGGATGGGTTTTTAAGCCTTTTTTCCCCTCAAGGCCCGCAGCTCTGGCTCGGCTGCTATCGCTGGGATAAATGCAGCTTTTGGGCCCGGAGCAGCATCCGTCGGAGCCGCGGCCCCCCGCGCCGGGTTATCAATCCCCGCTCAGCACCACCAGCACCGGGCTGGGTCCTCTCCACTGGGAGCCCTTTTCCTACCCTCTGGCCACAAGACCAGTGTGGCTTAATTCTACACAGTATCAACACCAAACAGACTCAGCCTAACACTCCTCGCTCCTCCTAATTCGGCTCTGTATTCCTCGCTTTTCATGAATTTTTAAGAAGTTTCCATTTCTCCCGCGTTCCACAGGGTTTGCCGGGGTGTGCCTGCCCTGGTGCTGGCTCTGGATCCCCCTCCTCTCCCTCCAGGAGAAAACAAAGGAGGGGGAAAGTCAGCTTGGAACTCCCTACCCCACAAAGTTTTTGGATGGCTTGAGAAGTGAAGTCTGTCCCAGCTCAGGGATGAAAGGGCCGGTGTGGTGATCAGATCCAGTGCTTGGTCCTGGCACAGCCGGTGCCACGGTGCTGCTGCTCCTGCCAGCAGCACTCAGACATGGAAATACAGGTGGTGCCACTCACAGGGCAAAGGCTGGAGCCGTGGGGGAAGGAGACTTTGGGAAGGGGAAACAAAATGAGGTGAGCTCTCAGTGGACTTTAAAAACCCCCATTTCTTAGTTGTTTTGCTCAAGTGTGAAATGAAGCCTCTATCCATGACCGAGAGCTGGAAGCTGCTTTCTCCCTCTGGCCCTGTCCAAAGCAGAGAAATTAAGACAGGACAGAGGAAAATGGAGATTCCAAGATGGAAAACAGAGATAGAATCTGTGAATGCAGCCAAGCCTGGCACTTCAGTTTGAAACAAAACACAGATAAGCTGAGAGCCTCCCTCCACCACCTCGACCTGAGCCTTCCTCCACTCCCAGTTGTCCATGGGAAGCTCTGTGAATGGTCCAGCTGTCCATGAGGGTGAACTCCTTCCCACAGGGCTGAGCCTGGTCTCAGGTCTGCACCCCAGGAGTTCCTGTCTGCTGAGGGTAGCAATGGTGATGCTGCAATCTTACGTGCATCATGGAGCTGAAGCCCACCCTTGGCAGCCCCCAGCCCCATCCACATGTGCAGCAGCCCCCAGGGCATCGTGTGCCCCCCTCCCAGCCAGGAGTTTCTTGGCTGTCCAGGCAGAACCTTTGGTTTTAGCCCTCAATCAAATGCTCCTGGACAGGCCGTGTGCATGTCACTTGGATTATTATCCCCTTGGAGGAATACAGTGCAGCATTGAGGCTTCTGGGACTCAACCCGATGCTTCCAGGGCTCTGGATATTCCAGAGCTGATGCTGAAAACCAGGAAGGCATTCCCTCCAGCGAGACAGCCACTACATCACCCGGGAACTGCACGAGGAAATAATGATGTACGGCTGGCCTTGGGGCACTCTTTGCAGCTCGATTGGCCTCCCTGGCAGAAGAATAACTGAGAGTTTATTGCTTCTCTTCCAGTGATCTTTACTCCCAGCTGTTTTCTCTGGGAGGCCTGGATCCCTGGACCTCATCTGAAGAGCCATGGGCTGCTGGTGAGGTGCTGAGTTCGTTCCCAGGCACTGAGTTGCTGGTTCCTGGGATGGGGCTGTGCTGTCACAGGGAAAATCCACCCTGATCTCTGCCCAAGGCAGTTGATGGGGCCTGGGCATACCTGAGACCCCTTTCCCCCTCCTCCTGCAGTGCAGCAAGTTCCTGGAGCAGCACCAGCACCCTTGGCCTCAGCACCCCACCATCCCCAAAGGAGAGTATCCCTCTGCTTGCTCCTTCACACCACATCCCCTTCCCCAGCACCAAAACACCCACTGCTCCCACATCTCAGCGCTGCACTTGGGCAAAGCCCCTGCAAGGAGCCCAAGAGACCTTTTCTGACTTAAATCCCACCCGCCTGGGCAGGAGAAGAGAGGACAAAGAGCATTTCCAGACCAAAAATTGGCGATTCTCAGCTCCCTGTGGAGGGCACAGGTGAGGTGGCGGCTGTTGAATTTTCCCCTTTTCCTTGGTGGGGTTGTGCTGCAAACAGCCCGATTGCTACGAATTCTCTGTCATTAAAATGTAAATGAAAACAGACACAAAAACAATCTGAATTTCCAGCCGAGTTGCTCTTGCTTAATATTCTACCCCGAAGGGGGATGTGCGGAAGCAACAACATTTCAAAGGGAATCATTAAAGAAGGGAGGCTCAAACCGCGTTTCCATCAGATACCGAGGCAGAGCCCGGCTCTCCGGGTCCTGCCCATCCCAGCCCCGCTGGAAAAGGGCGAGCAGGAAGCCGCTGGATTTGGGAAATAAACCACCCAAGCCAGGGTGAGGATGCTCGTGCTGAGTGGGGCTGTGCTGGTTGTATCCTGGTGTGGTCCAGCTCCGGGTGTGGATGGGCAGCAGGGACTGAGTTGGGGTGATGCCCAGATTTTAATGCATCCAGAGGTTTTAGAAGTGCCCTGGGAGGGCAGCAGTTTTTGCAATGTGTCCCAACCCCTCAGCAGTGCATGGTGGGGGGAAGATACCAGTATTCCCAATCCTGCCTCCCTCTTGTCCACCCTGAGCTCTCGGGATTGCTGCCCCACTGTGTTTCAAGCAGGAGGTGACTGTATTTATTCTGTAATTATTCTGCATTTATTCTGCCAGTGTGAGGCAGTTAAAACGAAACATAAAATGCCAGGGAGGGAGAATAGCCTGAAAAATCCTGTGAATGACGGTTCTGTCCCAGTGGATGCTGCCAGAAAAGGAGGGATGCACCAAGGCTCTGGGTCACACATGAACTCCCAGGATTTGCCCCCAACCCTCCCATTCCTACTGCTCAGTGCCACTTACCCAGGCCTGCAGGAAAAGGGATCCTGGCTGGGCAAGAAGCATCTCTCTGTGAAGTGACAGAGCCCTCCTTCACCCCACCACCCTCCCAGACCTCCCAGGCAGCAGCAGGTGCTCCCAGCACAGCAGAATATATGGATCCTATAAGGGCTGAGCTCATCCCTCTGGGCTCCTCCATGCACTGGGGGGGGGAGGACAGTGACAGTGGGACCCTGGGGGTGTGGGACCCCTCACCATGCCTGGATGTGATATTTGGGATGAGCAGAGCAGCCCTGGCTGGGTTCACCCTCCCAGCCGAGAGCAAGGAAAGCCCTTTTCCTGCTGTAAACCAAACATGTGGGATCTGGAAGTCTCCGAGACACAATAAACAAGGGATTCTGGGATGCCTTAAGTGTGTCCCAGTCTGCATCTCTGGATGTTCATGTCCTGAGATGATTAACTTTCTTTTGTACTTTCATGGCATCAGTTATCACATCATTTGATTTTATTTTCAAAGACTTTTTTTTAAGCCCACAAAATACTGGAAAGGGTTAGAGTGGATTCCAATTACAAGGTAAAATATTTCCCTCCAAAGCTTCATAAATACTTGATTTTGGTTTAATGCCATTATTTTAACTTTCAAAGGAAGGCAACATTTGCCAAATCTCGCTCTGTGCAGTAAAACCAGCCCAGTGTCACAGGGATTTGATATAATAACAATAAACTTCCAGAGCAGACCTTAAAACCAAAGGGGCTGTTGGCTGGGCAGAGGAATTCAAACTCAGATGCCACGGGGTCCATAGCTCTGATCCCTCTGTGCCAGGGGGAACCCAGCTGGGCAGACTGGATCTGGATCCAGATCCTACTGGTGTATCCCCACCAACCTGGAGGGTTTGGAGCTGGAGCATTTCCCCTGAGAGCCAAATTATCCATCTGTGAGCTGAGAATCCAGCCCCTTATTTACCGAGGCTTGGCAATCCCTGAGGATGGGGACATCCCTGGCATGGGGTCCTGGGGCCCATCCCTGTGCCCACAGCACCCATCCCATCTGGATTGCACCCAGAGGGGGCTGAGCACGGGGTGCAGGGTCACAGTGTCCTGGGATGTGGGTACTGAGGGCAGAGGGGGGCCCTGCTCATCCCCCCCAAGCTGGCCCAGCCTCAGCCCTGCAGCATTTTGTGTCTTTATTAATAATTTTCCCCCCCGCAGTTGGTTGGGGTTTTAAGTAATTCCCAAATCTCACTTGGGCACCGGAGCTGGGGGTGGAAAAGCTCTGTCTGAAGTTGATTTTGCAAATCAGCTCTGGCCATCTCCAGCCGGGTCCTGGGGCAGGAGCGTTGGGCTCCCAATAACCAGGGAGGAAGCCTCTCACTGCCAGAGCAGATCTACCTCTTTGATGTGCTCCCTCAGTTATTCTTTCATTTCTTGAGCAAATAATCCGGATTTTCACAATATTTACCTTGGAAATAATTATTTGTGTAAAGCATTCGACCAAGATAAACAGAGAATCGCTCGGTCTCGCTGCAGGGCTGGGAGGGCTCATGTTCCCCCAAACCTCCCCGGGCTCCATGGAGAGTGGATGAGGTGAGAAACAGGCTTGGAGCAGAGCACCCCACATCATATGGGACCCCGAGGGCTGGGACAAACCCCCTGGCAGCCCTGGCTGCAGGGCATGGACAGGGATGGAAAAATGCAGCTGCTCTGCCCTTCATGCCTTGCTGTGTCTGTACATGGACTATTGCATCCCTGAATTCCCACAGACTCAGAGGCTGGAAAGAAGCAGGAAGGGTGGGGGGGAAAAGGTGAGGGAAGGTTCAAAAGGCTGCTACAGCCTCGGTTTTTCATCTCTAGCTAATCTCTTCGAGGCCTGAGGCAAAGTCACCTTTGGGTCAACACTCAGGTGTTGTTATCTGCCATCCCCATCACCCAGAGCTGCCCCCAGCCCTCCCCATCAGCGGGGCTGCAGGGCAGGGTGTTGGGAATCCGGATCCCCCGGTTTTCAGCCACCCTTTCCCGGGGCAGAGGGTAAATCCTGCACCCACACTGCACCCACACTGCACCCCAGCTCCCCGCTGCCCCACGGCCATGGAAGTTTATGTGACTTCAATTTTTCAAAGCAAAAAGGCTCCTGAATTAAGTCTGGTTGAGCTGCCACTGCTGGCACAGCGTGTTGCTGGCAGGACTGTGCCCAGGGATGCAGGGATGGGATGAAGGTGCCAGGACCTGTGCCCCCGACCTGCTGTTTGTCCTCACTCCTGCCCAGCCCCTGCAGCAAGCAGGTGGGCTTGGGAAGGGAAATAAAGGAATAAATCCAGCCAGGACTTGGCTCCTTCAGCTCCAAGGCTTTTATTAAAGTGTGCAACATGCCCACGATCACAGGGCTGGGATGTGACAGAGGCAGCAGGAGCTGGACGCGAGCGAGCAGGAGGGCAGCACAGGTTGTTTTGAGCAGAGTGTCCCCTTTGCCACCAAAATGTCCTTTTCAGAAGTGGAGTTTTGTGGATCTCATCACTCTACCCCCTGGCAGCAGGCTGTGCCCCAGTACTGGGTGGGAGGAGGCTGGTGCAGCCTCTGGCCTGTGTGCTCAGCCACGGATGTTTATCCACAGTTCAGGAGCATCTGGCAGTCAGGGGATGTTGGGATCTGCCTGGGCTGCTGGATGGTGCTGTCCACCAACCAGGCACTGCACTTCAAGCAGAGTGGGATCCTGGTGAAGCGGCTCCTCTGAAGGCAGGAAGCAGTTTGGCTGGTGGGACACAGCAGATCTGGAATCCTTCATCACCCTCCTTTTGCAGATGAGAAATGGAATTTGTGCCCTGGGGCAGGATGGAGGGCACGATCCCTTCCAGACAAACCCCCACTGTCCTGCTGCCACTCCTCCACATCAGCACTTAAATGGAATATGTGTCCTATGGATATGCAGCAAAGCACAGCAAACACACAGCAGCTCCTTTTCCATCTCTAGTTAGGACAACTGTTCTTTGGGTTCTGTGTGCAGCCCTCGCTGAATAAAATCCATATTAGGAAAAAAAAAACAACTCTCTTTGCTCTCAAATGATAAATTAATATAAACACCAACAGCACAAATTCATGAGCAGCTTTGGGATCATGCAGTGTTAGAGCATCGCCCGTGACAGACAGGCGTGCACACACACATAGACCTAAACTAACTCTTCTCTAATACTGACACTAAAAACATACATTGACACTGGACCATTTGACACTTAAGTCTACTTTTCAGCACTCTGAGGTCACTTTTCAGAATGACTTTTTCCCCTCTCACAGCCCAGGACACCTCGCTCTCACCAACCAGAGAGAAACCAGCAGCATTTCCCAGTGGCTGGGCTGTGGCTGTACAGACACACGGGTGGGATGTGGGGATGAAACACAAATGCCCAAGTGCTCTGCCCAGGTGGGTTTAGAAGCTACACTGCCCTGAGGGCCTCCCTGCCCTGCAGCTCCCACACAGGTCCACCCTGGCACGGGCTCAGCCTGGCTCATACAAAGCACTGGGTTAGATTTAAAGATGAGCCTGGTCACACCAAGCTCAGCAAACCCCGAGGTCCTGAGGTTGATGCAGCCCGGTGGGATGAGGCGCAGGACAAAATGAATTCCCATGCAGAGGGAAAATGGAGATGAATTCTCAGGGACTCCTGGCTGTGTTAGAGAGAGCTGGGAAGGGCAGGGCGGGCCCCGTGAGCGCTTTGCACAGGATGGAGATGCCACCAGCCAAAGCCACAGCGGCCAGAGGGCGAGGGCTGGGCCAGGCAGTGCTGGTGGCACCTCAGGGGTGGCACCTCAGGGGTGGCACCTCAGGGCCCGGGGGTGGCCGTGGCAGCCAGGCAGGCCGGGCCCTGCTGCATGCAGCGGATGAGCTCCTTGCGGTTATCCAGGATGGTGTCGAAACTCTCCTGCAACCGGTTCTGCTGGTCCACGACTTTCTGCTGGAGGCCGTGGATCCAGCGCAGCAGCGCCAGGCGCCGGTACATCACCAGCTGGATGTGGTGCTTCTCCTTCTCCTGCTCCTTGAAGCGCTCCTTGTCCTGCAGGTGCTGCACGGCCTCTGCCAGCGCCGGGAAGAGGGTCCCCGACTCGGGCTCAGCCTCCGGCTCGGGGGGACTCCCAGCCTGGGGGGCAGAGGCCGGAGGGTCCCAGGTGGTGCTGCAGGCGCTGTCAGGGCTGTCGATGCTGAGGGAGCTGCTGGCGTAGCCGTTGTCCTCTGTGGGGGAGCTCGGGGGTTTCACACACCCCCCGGCCGCCCCCTCGGCAGCGCTTTGCCCCCCGGCCCCTCCGACCTCGGCCCCCTCGGGGGGGCTGCGCACCCCCTGCTCGGGGAGCCGCGCGGGGCCCGGGGCGGCATCCCTAAGCCGGCCCTGCACCATCTGTCTCTGCATTAATAACAGCAGATTATCAGACGGATTTGTGGTGTTTTCGCTCCGGCTGGAGCCCTCCTCCTGCGGGGACCCCGGCACTGGCCGGCTCCAGTTCTCGTTGCTGTCACACACCTCTCCCACGAAGTTGGAGTTGGAGTCCTGCCCATGCCCGGGCCCTGGGATGGCCGTGCCCAGTGCCGGGGCCCCCCGGCCCTGCCGGAACGGGGCGTTGGCTGGGCAGACAGCAAACATCTCGCCTGTGTCCTGCCTGCAAGAGAGACACGGAGCTGTGACCTGACTGTGGGCACAGGGGCTGGCACAGCCAGAGCTCGGGGCAGCTACAGCAGGGGAAAACACCCTCTGACTTCATTTACCTCTATAAAGCTACCGATCCCATCGTGGGCTCAGCTTTGGCCACTGGTCCCAGTGTGCCCCCAGGAAACACTGGGGACTGAGTTGGAAGGGGCCTTAAAGCTCACCTAGTTCCCACCCCTTGCCATGGGCAGGGATGCCACACATTCCAGGGCAACTTCCCACCTGATGCAGAAGTTTACGAAGGCACCTCCCACCCCACCTCTGCTCCCTGTGAGCTCCAGCCCAACGCCACCCAACCCCACACTCCTGTGGCATCCCTTGAGAGGGATCCCAGAGGGCATCATGGGGTGCAGGGATGCAGCCACACATGCAGCTCTGGCAGTGTTTGGGCTGTGGCACACGCAGCTCATTCCATGCTGGTAGAGGTGTGCTTGGAAGGACCTGCTTTTCCAGCAGCAGTAAAATGTATTTCAGCAGGTGCAACTGCCCTGCACAACCTCTGCCATCAGCCCTATGCTAGGCTGTGGGGTGTCTGCCAGTGCCCAAACCAGTCACCCCAGTGGGTTTCCTCTGCAGGACTGGCAGCAGACTGGGCCAGAAAATGAAAGGTTATCCCAGCATTCCTTTCCTGGCAGTGCTGTCCGAGCTCTCTCTCACAAGGACATTCTCACAGGAATCCCATGAAGGAACCCACCGAGTGTCCCGGTCTGACCAGGGACGGCAGCAGGGCAGCAGAAGGGGGGCAGGCGCCCCGTGCCCAGCTCAGGGTGCTGCCAGAGACCCCGGGACCCCCACCCCGCAGGTTCCCCACACTGACATCTGCTCGGTGCAGGGCTGGGTGCCACCCCCGTGATAGTGCCGCACCCCACAGAAGCACTCACCCCAAAGAAGCGCTCACCCCATAGAAGGACTCACCCCACAGAAGCGCTCACCCTATAGAAAAGCTCACCCCAAAGAAGCGTTCACCCCACAGAAGCGCTCACCCCATAGACGCGCTCACCCCACAGAAGCGCAGGGTCCGTGCGGCTCTGCCGGGGGAGGGATGCGCGGACCGGCGGGGCCGAGCCCAGGAGCATCCC
>VXBX01004674.1:6126-23370 GCA_013400415.1 Scytalopus superciliaris | reverse complement strand
TTTAATAAAACAATGATTTATTCATAGCGACTCGGGGAAGGGGCAGGGGAACGCCGGGGCGTGGTGAAGTGATGCTCACCCTGCTCTGTGCCTGGGAGAGGCTTGGGATGAGCCTGCTTGGGGAGTGGGAGGCTTGGGGACCCCCGGAGCAGCCCTTGGGGACCCTGGGGCAGCACAGAGGGACCCCCAGAGCAGCACACAGGGACCCTGGAGAAGCACAGAGACCCCCAGAGCAGCCCAAGTGGCAGAGCCGAGTCCTGTTGCAGCCCCAGCCAGATGGTGAAGGGTGTCCCTGTGGCTTCACTTCTTCACCCTGGGCACTTTTAGGGGCTGCACGAGCCAGGGATTCAGGGACACCCCTCTGCTCTTCCTCTGCCACAATGGGTACCTTTGTAGTCGGTGTCACCCCCACCCCAGGAGCAGCAGTAGGGCCATGCAGGGGCTGACAAGAGGCTCAGCCTGAGCCCCCCACCATGCCCAGGATGGGGCATTTTGGGCTGGGAGCAGGGAACAGTGCCTGGGGACCCCAACGTGGCCACTTGGCATCACCTCTCTGTGGCAGGGAAGTGGCATCAGAGGGACACCAGCAGGTCCTGTCCCCTCCTTGCTGGGCCACAGACAGGATCACACCGAAGCCCCGACAGGCTGATGAGACACAGACCAAGCCCAGCCACGGCCCTATTTTTAGGCCTGTGCAGATGGAGGGATGAAAGCAGAGGGGGAGGCAGGGCAGGAATGGGAATGAAAGACAAACAAACGCCAAGCAGATGTTGGGAGCAGGGCTCTTCCCCTCGCAGGATGTGCACGTGGCTCCCAGCTCGGCTGCCTCGACCCCTAGAGCCCGGGGGGACTGTGGGGGGACCAGGGCAGAGCAGGGAGTGATGTCCCCTTGTCCCCCATTGCTGGGGATCACACTGGCCCTCTAGGGCAGTGGGGCCACGTCAGCCCTATGCCCTCATTAGCGGCCCTGGTGAATTTTGGGCGAGGATCTTGCTGTCAAGTCCCTGGATTTTGAATTAAAAGCAGCCTGTGGTCACTGTGGCACAGCTCTGGGGACAGAGCTGTGGCTTTAGGGAGCAGCCCCAGCCTCACCACACCAGGGGCCATCACTGTGATGGGAGGGTGGGTTGTAGGGACACCTCAGGAGCTGTTTTCATACTTTGGGGCTCGTGTCATCCCAGCTCTGGAGATCACACACACTCAGCAAATCCGTAGGTGGAGTGAAGGCCACCAAAACTGGGGCCCAGCTCTGCCTGTGAGCTCATCCCGGATGCCTCGCTCGGAGCTTTGTACCCTGAGCGTCACGAAATCGGGACCACATGGCAGGTTTAATTGCCTGTTGCTTTAATTATCTTCTTACAGCAGCGGCTGGAGGGGTTGGCCTCGCCTTTGGTTGGAGTGTCTGCACCAGGGCTGGGAGAGCTGGGATGTGCATCCTGCAGGAGATGCTGGCTGTGGTCGCTGCCCTGCCGTGGAGTTGGGATGGGAAACGTGCTGGATGCCAAAACCTGTGTGTGGGACTCAGGGGCTGCTGGGGGGTGGCTCACTGAGGCACCACAACCTGGTGCCGTGGGGACCCACAGCAATGTCCCACCCCATCACAGTGCCAGCCTGGAGCTGGGACTGGGAAAAAGCCAGCCCCTGTGGCAGCTCCCAGATGTCACATTCCCAGGCAGGATCAGGCCCCTGCACCCCAGCCAGGCTCACTGAGGACCAGGAGAGAGGAAGAAAAGACACTTCTTTTTCTCTAATCTGGTGTTTTACTGGGAAAGACTGGGGGTTTCAAAGCCCTCCTTCAGGCTTCCTGCAAAGAAGGAATATGGAAACAGCACCTCTGGCTCCCAAGCAGCCAGGAAGGCAGCATCAGTACCTTGTGGTTGATTATTCCTCCTGCACAGAAGTGCAGAGGCAGCTGGAAATTGGGCAGTGCAGGAAGATGCTGCAGAGCTGGCTGGTATCACCTCCCAGCCAGGACCTCAGGGCTGAGCCCAGCCTGGCACAGTGACCACAACCAGCCATGCCAGGATGATCCTGGGCTCTACGGAGCATCCCTGTGGCACAGGTGAGGGCTTGGATACCACAGGGGCTTTTATGGTCTCAGGTGGGTGTGAGGACACACGTGAACGTGACCCTTGGACACTGATCCCCCATCGCTGGAGGCACAAACACCACCAAATATTGAAAATCAATGGGCCACTGCAAGGGAAGCAGCACAGAGTGCGTTGCATGAAAACAGCCCTGAGGAGCAGAGAAAAAAATATTAGCTAAAAATAAAATTAATCTCTTGCAAAGCTTTAAGATTTCTGCTCCCCCCTCCCCCCCACGCTGTAATCTTTTATGTAGTTTTCTTTAATTACAGCTGGTTTAGATCTCTGCTGCCTGGAGAAGCAGAGCTGGAGTCAGCCCTAAATTGGGCTTCTGGATGATACAAGAGAAAATAACAAGCCCCAAGGAGTGAACATCTGTCCACACGGAGCAGGCGCAGAGCTGGGATGAACAGCACTAACAGTTAATACAGAATGAAACTTCTGCTTCACAGGTCACCCACCAAACCCAGCCCTGCAGGTCTCTCAGAGCTGTTTTCCATGTCAGGAGCTTGTCCAGACTCTGCCCACCCAGGAGCCCCTCTGGCTGCCTGGGCCCTGCCATGGGGCACAAGGAATTCCAGTGAGGGGGGGCTGCTTCAGGCTCAGCTTTTGGGAATACAGCAGCAATGGGAGTGTCCAGCCTGGTAGTAGCAGAGGGCTCTTTGTTTTTACTACATTTCTGGATTTATCCACTCCCTGTCACTTTGACTTCAGCCATCCCTGCTGCTCTTTCCCTCCTCTGTTTCCTTTTCCAACGAGAGAACCCAAAGCAGAAAAAACAGACAACAAAACCATCGCATGCTCTGTCCCCAAACCCAACACATGCTAAAAATCCTTCTACGTTCCCAAAAACCTGCCCCATCCATCACTGGGGAAGGGATGCACCAGCCCACGAGCAGGGGAAAGCCAGAGAGAGTAAATAATTGTGGCATGGTTGCTCTGGAAGACACCCCCTGTGTGTGCCTGGGGGTCTTTTTGTCCTTTAGCCCCCCTAATGGGTCTGGGACAACTGCTTAGAGGCCCAGGATAGATGAGGTGCAGAGCCCACGTGGGGAGTGCCCACCAAACCTGCCCCACGTTGCTTTTCATGTGTCCACTCCAACATAATTTTTCACATGTTGGAAATACAGATGATTTTAGCCTGGGTCCATCTGGTTTCCCAAATAACCTGTCTGTTTGATAAATAACATAAATTAAATTAGACAAGACAAACAAATAGTTTTTTTTCTCTCCCCCTTTCAGTCTCTTGGCAAAAAAGGGAAAGAAAACATAATTCAGTGAGTGCCTTGAGCCCCGAGGAGCCGCGCGGCGGCGGGAGCTGGGATTATAAACGTGTCTGCAATGTCAACCTTTACCACACACCCAGGGCTGCTCCTCCCTCTGCTTTTAAGTCCTTTTTTAAAATTTCTTCGTTATCATTTGGGTTCCTAAAAGCTCATTCTCTCTGCAAACTCAGCAGGTAACATTGCATAGTAGCAGCACTGATTTCGTCGAGGCTCCCGAGGCGCTGTCAGGGATCAGGAGCTCAGATCCCAAAGGTTTTATTCCTTCTGTCCCCTGTGTGGGAAAGGGAAACTGAGGCACAGAGGTGCTTATTAGGTGTTAATTTATTATTAGGTATATTATTTATTAGGTGTTTATCAGAGCTGCCCAGCTCGGGTGAAAATCCACATTCTGCCAAGGCTGCAGCCACTTCTGCACCAAATCAATTCAAAACCAAACATCACTAACTGCAGCTCTCAGATGGAACTGCCCAGAGTTATCCCAAGGTACAGCCAGAGGGGAAAAGCAGGGAGAGAAGAGGAACTAGCTCTTCCTTCAGCCCAGGACGGTCCCACAGACACCATTCCCAGAATCATTTAGGATGGGAAAGACCTTCAGGATTATCAAGCCCACCCTTTGGCCAGCCCCTGCTCAGGCGAAGCTGCAGCAGTGCCAGGGGCTGGGCAGGGACCCTCATCCCACTCTGTCCCGAGGCATTCCCTCCTTCCCAGCTCACTCTTGGCACTTCCAGCAGCAACAGGATCTTTCTCCCCATTAACAGTGACCTCATGCCAGTGCCAGGAGGGGGGAGCTGAACCAATACCTGAAAATGAGAAGGCAAAGCTGAGTCAAAGTGCCAGACAGGAGCAGGGGAAACCTTGGAAAAGCCAGAGGGGAGATGGATGGGAGCAGGGGAAACCTTGGAAAAGCCAGAGGGGGATGGATGGGAGCAGGGCAGGACAGGGGTGGGAGCACAGGTGGGGTCACAAGGAGCAGCAGCAGCATCTCAGCACAAGGCTCAACCCTCCTGCCACTGAGATCCCAGCTCCCACAGAACATGTCCCTGCCCTCCTACCCCTGCTCCCAGTCCACGGCATGGAATTTGCTCCCGGGCAAGGAATTTTTGGGCTGCCACCTCACAAACCCTGAACAGCTGCAAAGTTGTTATGGGGGCAACTCAGCCAGAACCCTTCCCACTCTGCCTTTCAATTCATAAGCTTTTCAGACCCAACAATCTTTTTCTTCTCTTGCCTCTGGAATAAGCAAAACCTATCTAAAAGAGGAAATTCTACAGGGAAAACAAAATAAAAGCCATAATTGTGACTAGCATGTGCTGAGGAAAGGCCAGGAAGCCAGCAGGGCTCAGCCAACCCTCTAAAGGTTCCCTTTTTTCTCTTCAAGCCACCACCTTCTAATGCAAAACCAGCAATTTTAAACCTCTATAAATGTAATCCTTTCCCCTGCCAGAGCAGGAAAAACTGCAAGAATTTCCCCTGGAGTCAAGACACAGTTTAAGCTTTAGTGATTCTGCCTTCCCCTTTTGCCAGAGGAAGCACATTCTCTTGCTGCTCTCTAGTGGCAAAATTCAGAGAAAATGTCCAATTTTGCAGCTTGGATTTTTTTTTATCCAATAAATCTGTGCTGGATTAGTACAACTTACAGATCACTGAAACACCATGACATGGAATTAACAGAATGTTTAGAAATCATCTTTTAGTTACACTGTTCTTCAAGAAACTTCTGACAATGAAGGAGGAAAGGTCATTCCTCTCCCCTTAAACCTCCCATCCCAAATCTAGGTACACTAATTATTGGAATTGCTGGAATGAGCTGAAACAGGGACTCTTCAAGCCAAGGATAAAGGAAGTTTTGTCTAGCACCTAAAAAAGCCAAAACCATTGAAGCAAGAAAAAAAAGCAACATATTCTTCAGGGCAAGAATTTTATGCAAACCCAAGTGGAAGACTTGGGGAGTTGAGAATTCACACTCCAATAAACAAAGGGAGTTGTTTTTGTTGTATTCCAACATTATTGCAGCTGTTCCTAGTGAAATGCTTGGTGTGGCTACAAAACCAATGAAAATAGAGACAGAGATAGACAAAAATACTGGGGAAAAAAAAACCCCAACACACATATATACAACTGAGTGAAATCCTGTAAATTAATTCCAACTGCCTCCAAAATTAAAACCACATTTTATTGTAAACTTGCACTTCCATTAGTACCATAGTTCTTTATAAACATAATATACAATAAAATATTTTACACACAGCACACCAGGCATGTGCTCACGATGGTACAAAATTTACAGCTCACTTCTCTGATGGTGTCAGCACCTCAAGAATGTGACATCCAGTCCCAGAGATGTTTAGTCTTACAGAGCAGGACCCTGTGGCACCATTGTCTGGGATCAGAAACGTCAGGAATGCTGGATACTCTGGCTCAAGTTTCTCTCACACTATTTAGAATAGTTGTGAATGATGGTGCCTTATTGATTTCCTTGTCCTAAGGCAGCCCTTTCCTTGCTGGCTGCTCAGAACTGGATGGATTCTCCTGGATGAGTGCAGCTTCCATGAAAACAAAGGAATGGATAATTTAAGACAGTCTGAAAGTTGAGCAAACCAAACCAACCAACTCCCCCCACCAAGGCAAATAAAACCCACACAAACCTCCTTGTCCTCTCCCACGTTACTCACATCCTTCCCTCTCCACACACACGTTCATCTGCATGTTTAAGGATATCAACAGTAATAAAAACTTGGTAAGAAACCCTTCTCATACTGCACCAGAAGATACTGGGACCTTCTATACAAAGTAAACATTTAAAAGATAAATTAGAGCTCCTTAAAAGGTGAAGCTTAATAAATGCTCAGTGTTAGAGGAGACACTGGAGGAAGGCACAGCTAAAACTGTGTGCTGCAGGTGTAAACAAGTGTCCTGTCAATGTCAACACTGCTTTCTTCTCTCCCAGAGCTGCAGAAATCCCTCCTTTTTTGTGCTTTCAGCTAAATGAGGCATTTCTGTGTCAGGCCTGTCCCACAAACGGCATTTCCAGGTGGAACTGATACCACTGCAACACCTGTGAGGGCAGCCCACAGTAGTGTAAGGTTCCCTAATGCTTGGGAAAGACCAAGTCAGCATTTCACTCCAAACCAGGAATGGATTCTGTGCTCCCATTTGCCACGGAGAACTTCCCAAAAAAACAAAGGGGAACGCACAAAACCACTGCCTGGAAATTACTGGAACTTGTGAGGGAGGTGGCAGCAACTTGTTTCCCTGCCTGGTGGTTGTTGGCAGATTGGCAAAACAAACTGCAACTGGCTGAGAGGAGATGACTTCTGGCCCTCAGCAGGATTATTCAGCTCTCCAAGAACTGGAAGATGCTCCGGCTTTGACTGGTTTCCTCCGTGCTCTCCACCCTGGGCCGCTTGGCCAGTGACTCTATCGCTGCAGAAGGGCCTCTCTTCTTCACCTAAGGGGAGTAAAATACATTAAAAGACACACAAAGTCTCCAAAAAGCTCAAATTCCGAGTTACGAGATAATTATTTGGTGTGACCACGATGCTCTGAACTGCTTGGCAGAGTTTCAGTGTGTTCAGATAATCCACACAACTGGCAGCACCTCCCACCCCCATCTTTACCTGAGGTTTTGATTTCTCTTTTGCCTCTTCACTCTTCTCTGGGGAAAGTGTTTGGAAGACAAAATTCCTGGAGTTTCGAGGGGCATTTGGATTCAGGTCTGACATTGCTGCTAGTTTCTGAAGGACAGCTTTAGGTCTGTTCAACAGAGACCCATTTTTTATCTGAAGGACAAAGAAAAACTGTGTTAAACCACTCACAGGGACAAGACAGCCTGTTGGTAACTTACTCTTAAATAGAAAAACTACTCCCTACTCAAATGTTGCTACAATTCAAAGCAGGAATGCCCAGAATCCAGGGGCAGCTGACTTGGCTGTGTTGGGAAATGCCATTTTCCAGGACCATTACCCACCTGGCTGTCACTGGAAGGTCTGAATGCTTCAAATGGGTTCCTGGGTAACAGGGCTGTGTCCTGTGCCACCACTGCTGGGCTGGCTGGCAGAGACACAGAGAGAAATAGTTCAGAAACTGACCCTTCCTTCTTTTATTTGCTTGTCACTTCCCTAGAATTCAAGCTCACCTTTCTTCTGCAGGGACTTGGCAGTCACTTTTTTTGCTAGTTTCATGAATTCACTGTCTTCACCAACTTCTTCTTCTTCCTCCTCCTGCTCTTTGTTTTTTTCCTTCTGTAACAGAGAGAAGACACTTTATAAAATTGCAAAAATTCCCATTAAAAAATGAACATTTGGTATTTTTAGTAGACCAAGTATTTGCTTTGTGTAAGTTACTATATTATTTACTTTCTTCTCTAAGAACTTATTACAATTTCTTCAATACTTTAGCGTCCTTGTTCTATTAATGAATAGAATCACATCCAGCTAAGAAATCTGATCTGATACTGAGGTTTAACTTGAGGAATAAAGAATTTGACATCCAGCAGTGGCAGAGACTGAGCAGGCCTTTCTTGCAGCTCAAGCAATACCTGCTCACGAAGCCACTGCTCTCTCTCGAATCGCTCCTTCCTCCACTTCATTTCTGTCTCATCAAACTGTTCATTGTCCTCTTCATTATCTGAATCTCTCTGGAACAAGTCCATCTGTGAAGCAAAATCTAGGCAAAGAAGCAAGATAATTAGCTATCCATTTTGAAAATGAAGACCAGTAAAAAAAAACCAAAAAAACCAAAAACCAAATCAAACAGAACAAAAAAACCAGAAGCACCCCCAATTCATCCCTTTGTTTAGGATCACTAAGGATTACTGAGTGCTGTTTCAACTACAGACACTCTGTTTCTAACCAGGCCACTCCCCCTATTAGCTCTGGATCTTAGGTCACCTATGTTTTTCCATCTGAACCTCCTGGTCCTGCCCGGGCCGTCGCTGTGCAGGTCCCCATCCAGCAGGTACCTCTCCTGGTACAGGCGCAGCTGGCGCTTGTCATCATCCAGCATCGTCTTCCTGCCAGCACAGGACACAGGGAGAGCTTAGCCCGGGTTACATCCCACAGCCAAGACCTCACGCTCACAAATGCTGCCACTCACATGTGAAATTTCTGTATTTGGTTTCCCAGCTCCACTTCGCTGGGCAGCTCCTCATCGATCATCTCCTCTTCGTACTCGTTCAGGTCCTCGCCATCATACTCATCCTCACTTCCCACATCACTCCCCGACAGCTCTGCCTCGTCTTCCATGAAATCCTGCAGTTTCCTGCAACAGGATGTTAAAAGAGTTCAGTTTAGGAGCACAGTGATCATCACGCAAACCTTCAGAAGGCAAGATCTGCCATAAAATTAATGTATTTCCAAAGGACGCATCAATTTCTCATTTTTGGAGACCAAGCCTGGAGCTCTTGCACATTTACAGACACAGCCTGTCAACGTGCAGCACCCCAAAGCATTGTCACCCACCAGATTCCCTACCAAATCACCACCAACCAGAGCTTTTACTTACTAGAACAAATAAGATCTAAGACATGAGGAATGACAGCAATTCCCTTGCACCCAATTTTAGGTCAAAAAAAAAAAAAAAGTGTTGCATTGCTTTCATTGTGGCTTTTTGATTTTCATCTATAATGAAAATTAAAATCATCACCAACCCACCAGCAACAGTTAAACTCACACACTGTGACAGCTCCAAAGCAAAAAACCAGAGACATATGAAAAAGCAGACCATATAAACATCAGCCCCTAATGCTAGAGAGGAAATAATTACAAGTTACATCTCTAGTGATATTAATATTCTGTTCTGTCAGTTAATTAACAAAATAAGATGTTCTTACAGTTTTTTCTTCAAGCCCTGTCTGTGTCTCAGCAGTTCTTCCTCTTCATCACTCACTTCTGCTTCTTCAGCTGCACTGTCTCCATCTTTTTCATCCTGTCAGAGAAGATTTCTCAGAAATAAAGGAATTTTTGGCAGAGGATTGCTCTGTAATGACAGATTCCTCTGTTCTCAATCAACAAATAGACTAAAACAACACATTTTCCAGAGTATCTGCTATGCTGACACATTATCCAGTGTATCATAATATTAAGGAGATGTTTTGAGTGATCCAAATTTTGCTCTTAAAAACGTTTCAGTAGCTTGTTATGGAAATTGTGATACTTTGCATTGATGGATATATTAAAAAAACTAGGAAAATAAATGGAATTATCTTAGTCAGGAGCTGTAACAGCTGCCTGGCTCCATCAGTCCCCACCTCTTCACTCGCAAAGGCATCTTCATCTGTTAAAAGCTGAAAGCCACCAAGTTCTTCTTGTTCCTCCTCCTCTTCCTCTTCCCTAAGGGAAAAGTAAATGGGGAAAAATGCACATTTTCAGGCTTTGCAGCAAATCAAGGCAAAGTTTCAACCAGCACCCAACTGCTCTCAGGCAATTCCCTGTGAGTGCTCACAGTCTCCCACCAGCATTTACCTTTAAATGCCCCAAATCCCCATTAGTGTGGATGGTTTAACACCTCAGGCCTTCCCTTGCAGAAACCATGGGACAAGTACTGATTCCCAAGTGTGTTCCCCTCTCAAATTCCTCTTGGATCCCCCTAACATTCCCACTTGCTAAGCCTTTTGTCAGGCAGCCATACACCTTTCAATTTGGCCCATAAAAAACTTGAAGTATCTGACACTTGGGTCACAGTAGTTTGGCAACAGTCCAGAACAGACCTCAAAAGTCCCACTTTTAACAACCTTTTCTCAGTTTAATGAAAGTTCTTTCAATGTTTCTTTCACCATCAGTGAAAGTTAAGGAATTTCCCTTCACAGTAACTGTGGGAAAGAGCTTATGCTGCCAATTTAGAGAGTGACTGCTGAGCAACTTGCAAGATTCCTCCCCTTCATCTCCAGAACAAGCCACACACATGAAATAACATTAACAGTGAAATGAGACAGGTACCAGAAAAAGCTTTTGTAAATTTTAGGAGAGTAATGCTAACCTGTCTGTGGGAAAGGAGCCTGAGCAGAGCTCCAGAGCCTCTGCCATTGGATCTTCTATGTCACTGTCTTTTCCTGCCCTGGAAGACACTGAAGAAGCCCAAGTTGGAGAACCTGCTACAGAAAACAGTAAGATGGCAACTTATTTCTACTCTTAAAGTGTCAGAGAACTTGCTAGAAATAACAGTGTGCAAGATCTCAACAAAGACAAAATTCCACATATGGCACCAGTGCCCAGACCTGAAGGTATCTCAGCAAAAAGCTTCTAAAATCAAGCAACCAGCAAAGCTGAGAAGAGAATTCAGGACATACTCTGAGACATGAATTTTCCTGAACAAAGATTGAGCAGTTCTTCCATGTTCTGCTTTTTGCTGCTGCTGGTGTTTGGCACATGCTCAGCTTGGCTGCTGAACTGTCCAGAGCACAGGTCCAGTAACTCATCCATGTTGGCATCCATGGCATTCTCATCCATGCTTGCCAGGGGCAGCTGATGCTTGGAGGACTGGTATTTATTCCTGTGCTGTCCCACATTCAAGAACCTGAAAAAAAAGGCTGTAGTTAGAAAAATCTTGCTGTATTAAGATTTGTATTAAGGGGCACAGAACACCATCCTTTACACCCATCACTTACCCATCTGCATCAAGCAGCTGGCTCTGAGTGTCATCTTCCAAGGAAAATTGAAAGCGGGACTCCCCAGGCCCTGGAAATAAACTCTTGGGCTCAGGAGAGGCATTATATAGGTCCTGGGAATCTTCTATGGGAAGAGAGGGCTCAGATGTCTTTCCTGAGCTCTATTCAAAGGAATATGAAAATATCTCAGTTGTTTTGCAAGCCTAAATTCAAAAGCAAGAATGGAATAAAACACTTTAAGTTATTTTAAAGGACTAAGACCATGCAGGAGTTAAGTATGTCCACACTGCTCCAATAAATCACAGGAGTTCACTGACATCAGGTGTTATGCAGCCCATGTAAACAGACTTAGAAACCATATTTATGATGTACACATTTTAGATACAAAAATGAGATCATAGCATCTTTAATACCTTAGAATGTAAGTTTTTATAATGTCATTTTCATCCATTCCAGTGTGGACACATTAGAAACTGCAGGAACAGTTTGCTCTTCTGAAACCTCACTCATATCAAAGCCCATTTGTCTGGTTTGATTTCTTCCATAGCTCTGACCATCAGGATAAAATACATTTATTCACCACCCACTGTGCTCATATAAGACGGGACCAGCACTGAGAACCTCACCTTGGAAGCAGAGCTGACAAAGCTTGTTTTGAAGAAACCTGGGGAGGGTGACCTGAACCCTCCTGCTGCAGGGAAGAAGGTCCCTCCCCGGGAGGCCTGTTTGTTACAGGGCTGGTAGGATGGGATCATGGAGCCAATGAACTCAAAGCTGCTGTTGTGGCTGTTGTCCTTTGCCAGTGTTGGCAGAGAAAAGGAATCATCATCCTCTGGAGAGAAAAAAATACAGCACTTAACTTTTGTGTGAGTGTGTGATCCAGCAAAACCTCAATGTAATATTTTGCAATGCTGATACTTTGCTAAAAGTGCATTATTTTGTGGTCAGGTTGGATTTCCTGCTTCTCAGAGGATGCCTGTTACACTTTTTTATGGAATTTCATCTTATTGATTCCTGACATTTCATATTTTCCCCAGTATTGTTTTGAACTTTATTTTCCTCTAGTTTTTTCAAGCCCTCCCATTTTTTTCATCAATCTGAAGTTTTATAATCACACTTTATAACTATACAGGTGATGAAATAACAGAAATACTCAGTATCATCTCAAACAAACTTCTACTTGNAAAAAAAAAAAAAAGGCTAGCTAGGATTATAATTCTACTTTACCTAACTTGGCAGATCCTTTGTCTGCAGTTTCTTCCATTTCCAGTTTCTCATCAGGAAGAGAATATCTGCAATTCATTAAATAAAAGGTATTTGCTAATAAATTCATGATGAACTGCAAAAAAACCCCAAGGTAACACACAAAAATTCCTATAAAAAGCACCTTAAAAAAACCCACATGTGCTGATCAAATTTAAAATTGCTCTGTCACTGTTTTAAAGTTTGGCTTACTCACCCCATTTTTGAGGAGCTGTCCTTAAAAAGCATCAGTGTAGACTCTGTGGAAGGATGTTTTAGAACAGAATCACAGTGCTCAGATTTCTCCAGCTTTTCTCCATCAACTGATTCTTTGTCGGTTTCTTTATCACCATCTTCAACAGGTTTCTCTTCTGTATCTTCATTATCTTCCTCTGCTTCATCAAGCACAAATTCTGACTCCTAAAAAACATCCCCAAATACACAGAGCTGGTGATTATTGCCATGGCAAACCCTACCCCAGGTCGGGCAGGTGACCAGTTTGGCCCTGCCAGCAACAAGCCAAGGACATGTAAAAAGAGAAAAGAGCAGCAGAATCTTTTATACACTTACATTGGGTTTTAATAGTGTCTAGGCACAAAGAAACTAAAGTTTTAGACAATCCAAACCCTGAGTATGACAACTATAGCACCTTTTTAGCTTCCAGGAAAACTTCTTAGCAATTTCCCTGATTAAGAGTGTACAAAACTCTCATTCCATTGAGGAGAGGAAGCAGAAGAGAGAAGCTGATGATGTTATGGAAAAGTGTTGCATACAAACCTCGTAATCACCTTCTTCCTCTTCCTCAGACTCATCTGTCATCTCTTCTTCCTCCTCCTCCTCCTCCTCCTCCTCCAGCATCTCCTCGTTATCCAGTTTGAACAGCGCTTGCCGCTTCTGGCGCTCCTCGGTCCTGCGGAGCTTCATGGCCTCCTGGAGCTTGGCCTTCAGGGCCTGGAGCTTTTCACCTGGGCAGGAACAGAGCCAGGGAGTGCTTTGAGTTGGGAAGGGACCTTAAACATCACCAACTTCCACCCCCTTGTCAGAGGCAGGGACGCCTTCCACTAGATCAGGTTGCTCTGAGCCTTGCCCAACCCGGCCCGGGACACTTCCAGGGATGGGGCAGCCACAGCTTCTCATGGAAGCATGAAAAACCCAAGGAACCAGTTGCAGAGATCTCACTGAGGCTCTTCTACACTGGCCACTGCTATTTAAGAGGTCTACCAAGGTTTATTTTTTTAAAAACATGAGAGGGAAACACGGTCATCTCACAGACAAACATCCCTCCACCTGTATTTCCAAGGGCAGCGCTGGGAAACAGAGAATGGGAGAGGGGAAATAAAAGTGTTTTCCAATTCAATCCTCATCACTTCTCCCCCACCAACCTGGCTTTGTGTGGGTTGTTTCCTCCAGGCTCTCTGCAGCCAGCACTGCTGGCACCACATCTGCTCTCAGTTCCTCTTTCCCATCAGACGTGGTCTCCTTACGGATAATGTTCATGTTTACGGCCCGTTCTGCTTTGGGTTTTGATGTCCTCAGAGTGTGCTTCAAGAAACGTGCCTTCAGGGCTTCCAGTTCTAGAAATGCATATTAATTAAATGAGTTTGATGGCATTTAAAAGCACTGAGCACTGAAAGTTGTAGCAAGAGTAAGTCTTGAGACCTTTTTTTCCTAAACTTAGTTTAAAAACTAAATCTTTAATACTAAAACACTTGCAAAACAATTCTATCTGACTAATAATAAACCATTACAGAATAATTTTGCTATAATTTGCATTTAATTTATATGAGCTAATATTAAATTACCATTGACTACCATTTATCCACAAGACCTCACTTTACTTCCAGCCCAGCCTCCCAGACATTCCAAATTCCTGTTAACACATCTCAAAGAATCCATGCTAGCAAGTCAATGTGCCTGACTGTTCTATCACCTAAATATTTCTCAGAGGTTTTCCAGCTAAAGTCAGATCAATGCTGCTCAATATTACAGCAGAGGTGGTACCTTTGTTTGAATCAGCTTCATCGAGGTTTATGAAGGATTCATTGTCAGAGCAGATTCTTGGCTTGATGGACAGGTCTATTCCCAGTTCACGAAGTTTATCCAGCTTGGATTTCCTCACTTTTTCAGGCTGTGCCACCAATCCAGGCCCCACCTGTTGACTGTTTGTTTCAGCTTGTACATTCGGTGCTGTTTGGCCTCTTTGCTCAAGGGCATCTCCAGCTGCTGCAGGAATTTCATTCTCCTTTTGCTCCCCACAGTCAGTGCTCAGGAAGTTGGAGAGCTGCTGCTCCTCTGTGTTGTCATCAGCTGTGACAGCCCCAGCTGCACAGGAATCCTCATTCTCCTGCCTGGGCTGCTCAGCACAGTCCTCTGGCAAGTTCTCCCCTACAGCAGGAAGGGGCTCCTTCACAGCAGCATCAACATCTCTGCCAAGGTTTGTTTCTGGTTCAGCAGCTGCTGATTCATCACCTTCCATTGGTCCCTCTTTGCAATCCTTGCTCAAGTTCCCAGTTGCTCCACAGTCTTCATTTAGGGACAGCTGATATTTAGAGGACCTAAGGAAGGCAGAGAGAGATCTATCATCCATGACTGGTGTGAAAGGGAGAAGAGGGTGAGAACAAACCATTTTCTAGTTATTGTCATTAATGTGTAGGGAGAGGTGAAGGACAGAAGCTTGAAAAACTTCATTTTGAGAACATAAGCAAGTCTAAAGACTTTGTACTAGTTACATTATCACAGTATCACATTCCTGAGGGATTATGTGACTACTGTAGCTTCAGTATTTTACTGCTCATCACTCAAAAACCCATCCAAGCAAACCAGCCATGAAAGGAACTTTACAAGAGCGAGTTCATTCATCTGAGTTACTCCTGGGCTCTGATTACCTCAAATAGTATGACTGTGCCACAAGTGCAGCATTGCTTTATGTCAACAGTGACATTCTCCTACTTTACAGGTTTCATGGAATTAAAGGAGCCTGACAAAGCCTTAAAAGCAAAGCTGGGAGATCCTTGAAACTTCTGAAAAGAACGTGAGGAAGGTTTAAGTCCTTACTTGAGCAAGGCCATGGCATTTCCTTGACAGGCTGGTCGACGTCTGCGCTTGTAGAAGTCATGGACGGTTTTGGTCTCAGGTATGTGATATGGGAGAGACACAGATGACTCTGCCAAAGAAAGGAGGTGAGAGACAACTTAAAACATCACCCAAGACATTTATTTGATAACAAGTATCTTTATTTTCACTAGTTACAAAAATACCCTTAACAAGTCCTTCAATAAAAGTGCTCTTGCGCCCTTCAAGCCTCAATAACTCATGTTAGATCAAAGAAGGCTCAAACATTTTGGGTAAATTTCAACTTCTCCCCTGAATTTCTGAAAAGTTTATAACCCTTTACACACCAAGAACTGAAGTTTTACCTCTAACAAGTCGTTGGGTCTCACTGTGTAGTTGTTTAATGGCCTCTTTACTTAACCTTGCTGCTTTCCGCTCCTTAAGGGGAAGAAAAGAAAGGCTTTTGAAGTCAGGAAACAAAACATGGGGCTCTCTCTCTACTTCTTGAAGAGATTATTTTCCCCTTTCAATCAGAAAGGAGTCAGAATAAAGCAGTCAGTTTAAAAAAAAAGAAAAAGAAAGTAGTAAAAATAGCAAACCAGCAAAACCATTGGACACTGCACACAATTTGTGTCCCAACAAACAATATAGAGCTTTAAAAAGAGGAATCCTTCACCTTCCTTTTGGGTTCTTTTAGCACAGACTCCTCATCCTCCTCATCATCTACATGTTTGTAGCCTTCACCCTCAGGAAAACGCTCTTTGTTCTACAGGGCATAAGAAGAGACTCAATTATTTCCCTTGATACACAGGCATTACCAAGGGAAAACCAGTGAAAAATAACTGTACAGAATCACCACTGGTCAGCAAAACCAGCAAGCATGCTCATAAACCCCCCCCAAATTCCACAAAATGGCAGATTTCCAAAGCTCCCACCCCAGCATGATCTTTATAACTTGCCAGGACAACACTCCTCCATCTTTAAGAACAAAACCCAAAAGACTGTTCTCTCCTCTGCCATAGTGACACAATTCCACTATGGTCAAAGAGTTTTAGTACCTGCTCAGGTACAAATTCCTCACTAAAAACCAATAATCATGGAATTGTTTGGGCTGGAAGGGATCTTAAGGACCACCCAGTTCCACCCCCTGCCATGGGCAGGAACACCTTCCACTATCCCAGGGTGCTCCAACCTGGCCTTGGACACTCCCAGGGATGGGGCAGCCACAGTTTCCTCTGCCCAACCTGTGCCAGGGCCTGCCCACCCTTCCCAGTATCCCATCCAGCCCCGCCCCCTCTCACTTTGAAAAGTATATTTACAATAATCTTGTATCACAATCAACTGTTACCTTGTATTTTTTCATCTTGCTTTTCACTGCTGCTCGGATGGATTCAATGGACTCCTCATCCTCAGGGGGATGGTCATCCTCCTCTCCTAAGCCATTATCAAAGAGCTCCTTGTCATCCAGAAGACACCCACTGTCATTGAAGGGAATTGAAGGGGAACTCTCACCACCATCCACCTGCTTCCAGAAGAGGAAAGTATTTGTGTCATTCATTTCAGAGGGTCCCTTTGGTTCTTTGGCATTAAGGTGACATTAAATCCTGGAGCATTAGGTGCAGACTAAACTGCAAATTTAGCCTGATTGAATTCAATCTAATCTGCAAACTTTGCAGATTGGACTTGTCTGGTGCTCCATGGATCCCTGTGGATCCCACACCTGCTGCAGGAATGTGGACACCACAGCACTGAAGCATTGGAGCAGAATAACCACAAGCAACAATAAATTGAACTTAGTTGGCAAAATATCTGAGATTTTCTGCCAAAAAACCCACCTCTGCCCCAGGCTTCTTTTCTTTTTTCAGCTGTTTAATGGACTCCATCCTCTTCTCCTTCTCTTTCCTTCCCCTGGATTTCCTTGCAGCTTTTCTTTCCATCTCCTCTCCAACATCGTGTTTGTGTTTCCTGTACTTTT
>VXBX01004672.1:10372-29590 GCA_013400415.1 Scytalopus superciliaris | reverse complement strand
GGGAATCCCTTTCCTGCCTCCATATACCCCACAGCCTGAATTTTCCATCCTTTTTGCCCCTGTCCCTTCTTGCAGTGTCTCTCAGTGTGAGCTCAGTTAAAGTGCAGGTGGGTGCCAGTTTTGAGGAGCTGACTGTGTTCCCTGCCTGGAAGAGGGAAGCAGGAGCAGGATCCCAGTATGCCTGTGCTTCTCTCCTTCACTGCACAGCAAAAANCCCCATGATGCCCTTGTTTTTCCCCTCCCACGCCAAGAAAAAAAAAAAAAAAAAAAGAAACTAAAATCTAATTTCAAGTGTAACTGTGAAAACTGAGATGGCCAAAAAGTGGCAAATTTAAAAAGAAAAGAGGGTTGGAAGAAAGGAGGAATGAAAGGATAGGAAGAGGGGGATAGAAAAGAGGAAACAACCCCCTGATCACAGCTGAGCCAGGGCCAGAAATTCCTGAAATCCTTTATTTCATCCTTTGGAAAGGAAGCCAAAGGTGATTCCTAGACAGAGCCTGGGACAGTAATTGTTTTGTTTCCAGGTATCTGGAGCCCAGACCGAGGCTGTACTGAGGGTTTGTTAGTCAGTGCCAGGAGACCTGCCTGTCCAAAACCTTCCCAAGCACCAGGCTCTTGGCATCACCAGGAACTGCCACTGGAGCTGCTGGAATGAGGAGTCTTTGGACAGGCAGTGGGAATGAGTTCTGCTTCATGTTCCTTGGGCTCTGCCACTGCCCCAGAGAACTCAGGTAGGCAGCCTGTACCCACGGACCTGGGTAGGGCCACGTTTTCTGCCCAGAGCCTGAGCAAAGCCAGCGTGTAGAACCACCTGGGAGTCTGCAGGCTGTGAAAAATCAAGGATTAATCTGCAATCTGAAACCCCCTCCCACAACCCTTTTCAAATAATGAGGAAATATTTATCAGAATGTAAGGCTGGCTGTGGGTGGTGCCTGAGCTGAGGAAGGGCTGATATTCCATGGATAAATACACCACTCATGGCTCGCAGCTCCTGCTCTCATTTGACACTGTTGTTGTTCCCCACATGAATTCCCTGCATGGCCACAGCTCCACCCACCTTCTCCTGGGGTAAATCCCTCACCTGAGCCTGGGGCAGGACAGTACTGGGTGTCCAGAAGCTGCAGAGGTGGTTCAGTCTGGGAGTGCTGATTTCCCAGTAAAAGACTGTTTGGATCTGGTAGGAAATGTTGGGTTAGAGGGGACACAAAATTGAGGATCTTGTCACTACACATTTAATGGTATTTTCTTAGGGCCAGATCAATCTCCTGCCCAGTGAAGTTTGGGTATTTTGTTATGGGAAGTTTGTTATTCCCAGTTATGTCTGTCCAATGGGGTTATCTCTGGCTCCAGAAAACATCCTCAGAGGGAAGGGAGCAGCTATAGGGCCCCATGGAGCACACTGAGCATCCTGCAGGATTAAAGGAGCAGCTTCTTGGTGGGGACACCTCAGACCCTTCAACTTCTCTTCAGATCTTATTTTGAGATCTTTTCTGATGCTTGGCCATCTGGGTTTGGCTGCTGAGACTCCCAGGGCAAGGCAGGGCTTAGGCAGGGTCCAAACTGCCAAACCAAGAGTCTGTGATGTGAAAAGTCACCCCGAAACCACCGAGGAGATCTCACAGCCCTGGGGTTATTTCTGTTCCTCTACTGTGAGGGTCATGTGAACAAAGCTGAGCAGAGGGAGCAGAGACAGCCAAGGACTCTGTGGTCTGTTCCTGAGGGTCATTTCATGCCAGCAGAAAGCATGGATAAGCTATTTAGATGTTATCTATGAGTCTGGATATCACAGAATCCCAGAATGGTTTGGGTTGGAAGGGACCTCAAAGCCCATCCAGTGCCACCCCCTGCCATGGGCAGGGACACCTCCCACCAGCCCAGGTTGCTCCAAGCCCCATCCAACCCTGACACTTCCAGGGATGGGGCAGCCACAGCTTCTCTGCCCAACCTGTGCCAGGGCCTGCCCACCCTCACAGCCAAGAATTCCTTCCCAATATCCCATCTCTCCCTGCCCTCTGGCACTGGGAAGCCATTCCCTGTGTCCTGTCCCTCCATGCCTTGTCCCCAATCCCTCTCCAGCTCTCCTGGAGCCCCTTTAGGCACTGCAAGGGGCTCTCAGGTCTCCCTGGATCCTTCTCTTCTCCAGGTGAGCCCCCCAGCTCTCCCAGCCTGGCTCCAGAGCAGAGGGGGCTCCAGCCCTGGGAGCATCTCCATGGCCTCTGGATTTACTCCAGCAGCTCCACATCCTTCTGATGTTGGGGGTCCCAGAGTGGGAGATAGTACTGCAGGTGGGGTCTGTGACAGGACAGTATCCTACAGTTCTGTGTGAGCATTATATATGCTATTATTTTATCATAAATAGTGATTGTCTCAACTGCTGGGGTTATTTTTCCAGGGAACTTTAACTCCAGAGCAGGGGGGGCTGGGGAGAGAAGCCTGTAGAAGGACCTCAGGCAGGAGTGAGATCCTGGGATGTGCTGATTGCAGGGAACTGTTGTGTCTGAAGGAGGGAGAATTCATCCCAAAGGCAGGTGGGAATCCACCCGTGGGGCAGTGAGTGTTTGGCTCTGCCCCACCATCCAAAGCACAGCGGGTGCCCAGGGAGGGCAGGAGGAGGTTGGTGCCCTCCCAGGGACACCCTGGCACACGGAGGCTCTCCCGTCTCACGGAGCCTTCCCGGGACAGGCTGTCCCTCAGCACAGAATAAGATCCTTTGTGCTGCCTCGGGGCTTTTTGTCTGCCAGCGCAGGCGGCGTTTAACACCTGACACAGAGTATTTCAACAGAGCCTTCGCAGGGAGCACATTCCCTGTGAAAAACCCGTGTCCCTGCAGTTGCTCAGACTCTCCTGACTGCCACGGGGACATTAAACCTTCAGCAGTTGCCTCTCTGAAGGCGGATTTTGGTTCCCTGCCTGGAAAAACAGTAGGCGAAATAGTAAAACCTTAAATTCGAACATGTGTAAGTTATACATCTTATTTCCATTTTCAAGCAGCATTCCCTTAGCAAGACATGAGGAAAAAATTACCATCTGCCTTAGAATATCTCGGTGGAGCATTTATCTCCCAGCCATGATAACTGAATCTCAGTAATTTCTCCCTCCCACCCCCCAGCTCAGGTTAAGAGACAAATTTGTTTAGTGTCCCAGCTTGGAAGCCTTGCCAGCTGAACTCAGAGGGCGGGATTTGCTGCACTGTCAGAGTTCTTACCCTGCAGCGAGAGCTTTCCTCCCAAACCACTTGGCTCCTGGCAGAGAAGGCTGTGGGATTAAAGCAGTGGCCTGAACTGCCCTGGATGTGGGCTCTGGGCTTGCTTTGTGTGCAGCCTGGGCACTAATTGGCCCTTGGGAAGGTGAGGGCAGCAATGTGCCCTTCGTGGGAGGTTCCTCAGACTGGGATGTGCTGGTGCTTTCAGTGACAACTACAGCTGGAGACAAACACAATCCGTGCTCTCTGCCTGGGGTTGGAGGCTCTCAATTCTCCCAGAGCAGGACAGAGCCTTGCCAAGGCTCTGCAGGTAGGCCAGGTCTTAGCACAGACCCACCTGAGCTGCTGAATGCTCCACCCTCATCACCTCAGAAGTTAAGCTGGGGCTGGAGCCTTTTTCACACACCTTTGCCGTGGTCTGAAGTTCTTGACCCATGCCCCAGGCACCCAGGATTTCCAGATTTCCTCTCCAAGACTGTGGTGTTGTTAAGCACAGAATCAAAGAATGTGCTGAGTTTGAAGGGACCCACCAGGACCATCCAGTCCAACTCCTGTCCCTGCACGGGACACCCAACAATCCCACCATGTGGCTGGGAACATTGTCCAAGCCCTCCTTGAGCTCAGACAGGCTCTGAGAGCAGACAAGGTCTTCCTGCTGATGCTGAATATTCTCCTGTGACTACCCTGCCACTTTGGTTGGGTGTATTGAGTTCCATGTTCCTGTGCAGGAATCCCTTAGGACACAGGGTGGGCAGTGTCTGTCAGTGGTCAGGCTGCACTGTAAGGGGAGGGTTGTTTTCACCCAATGCAAGAGTGAAACAACCCCAAAGGCTCCCAGGAGCATCCAGCAGTTTCTGCAGGATTGCTAAAATGCACTGAGCAGCAAGGCATGGAGGGCAGTGGGGCTGTGACCAACAGGCCCCTGTGAGAGGCACTTGCTCTCCATCTGGTTTGGGAATTTTGGTATTTCAGAGGTATTGAGTATGACCTGCAAGCCATCCCTCTTTGAGTTCCCAACTCTCCCTCCTCTGACCAGTTTCATTGTCAGAGATCCCCCACATGAGACCTGTGATTCATTGATCACCCTATAGATCCACGTGGCAGGTCAGGAATGGCCTCTCCCACATGGAAAGAAGCTCCTGTTCACATTTCCCCTCTGGGATCGTTGCCATGTCTAACCCAAAGCTCCTCCTGCTGCAGCAGGGCTGGAAGAGGCACAGTGATGGTGACTCACCTGTTTCCTTCCCCATTTCAGGGAGTCCCCCGTGGACTGCAGCGTGAACAAGTGTGGCAAACTGGTGGGAGCAGGGACAGAGTCCAACCCCATGAGCTACAGCACCTACATGGATGAGAAGAACGGGCCTCCTCCCAACATGACCACCAACGAGAGGAGAGTCATCGTCCCAGCAGGTACCACCAAACCCTCGGGGTCAGGTTTCCTCGCACTCAATCAGGATAAGAAGCAGATACACATAATTAGTGCTTCTTCTTTTTGTTTTTTTTTTCCTGGAATGAAGTGCTGTGTTGGTGTGTTGAACCAAGTCCATGTCCCATCATGTGTTAGAGGAGAATCTGCTTCCTGGGACACGCAGGGGATGATCAAAGAGCACAGTTCATAGGCAAGAACAAGCATGAAGGGGGCCCAAATGATGACTCCCATGATGCTTCCAGGATCCAGATGCCCTTTCATGTCGTATTGATTGATTCAAAATGAGCTACTTTGTTTTCATTTTTTGGTTAAAAGTAGAAACGCAGAAAAATCCTATTTTGCAGGAACTACATTAGCCTTCCAAAAACTGTTGCACAGAAACATTCCTGTCCTGCTCTGTTTGTATTTGATATCCACATCTGCTCCCTGGAATTGGCAGGATGCATTGGATGCATTTGGCTAGTGCAGGGTGAGCTGCTGTGGAGGCAACCGGTGAAGTCTGAACCTGGAATGGGGAGTTTATAAACACCATCCATATAAACAGCCCAGCCCAGGGACTTTCCAGCCAAGGAGCCAAGTGCAGGCCCAATTTCTGTCCCAGAACTTACTGATTTGGAGGGTTTCACCCAGGGCAGGGGGGGTTGCACTGAGGGTTGTGTCGTACCCAAGCCGACAGACAGACTGCTGGCAGGTAGAAATGTACTCGTGGAATTCAGCTCTGTTTCCTGATCGTGGATTGACCACGAACAGATGACAATTCCCGACCATTTGTTTGCCATTTAGGATGAAAAGGAAAAGCCTGAACCGAGTGGAGGGAGGGGAAGCCAATAAAAGATTGACAGCAAATCTCCAAGTACCTTTGAAGCTGCTGTTGGGATGTGCTTTGAGGGGCTGGCTGAGCTGGCTGGTGACAGCCCAGGGCTGGCTGCAGGGTCAGCACTGCCCACACAGCGGGCACAGGGCACCACCAGCCAGTCCCGGTGGCACGAAAGATGTTCACCATTCATGCTGCTCCTCACCACAGTCCAGTTAAAAAGACCAAGGGTGAGCTAAAGTTTAGCATTGTTGGAATAAGGGAAATTGCTTTTAGAGCCCTCAGTGGAAGGGAAGGTTTGGGATCTAAAGGACTTTTTCCCCCCACCAGGAGCATCCACAAATGAAACCCTTGAGATGCTTGTGAAAGAGCAGTGATTTACTAGACTTTGGAAGGCAATAATGAGCATCATCCCAGACCTCTGGCTGCAGGATATGAGGAGGCTCATCCAAGAAAGGCATTTGGAAAATTTAATATAATCCAGAATTGAGATTTATAGTGCATTAGGGTGAAGATAAGCAAGAATAATGTCACATTAGGCTTACAATAGTAGTAATAACAAGCTCTAAGCCATGTTTCAAGAAGGCCCTTTTTCAGAGGCCATTCAATGTATTTTACAGTGTTTAAAAGGAGGCCACAAATTCACTCTGCCCTCTAGATGTTGGTCTTTTTTGCAAAACTCAAGACAAATAAGTCTTTCAATTAAAAATGAAAAAAAAAAATTAAATAAATCCTCTCTTGAATACTTGCATTGTAAAATTTGTAGCCTTTTGCCAGGGCTTAGAAAGCAAAATTTAAATTAACTATTGCCAAGACATGAAGGAAATCCATCTGTCGTTCCCAAAGTGGACCTGCAAGGGTTTGGGGTTGTAAATTCCAAGTTTAGAATTCAGATTTAAGCAATCCAGGTTTAGTGGAGACTCGGTGGGGAAATGTCTCAGTTATAATTTCCATTTTCCTTGGTCTCAGCTCTCCATTTCAAGCTGTTATTCTGGAATTCCAGTGCCCAGGAATGCACCAGGTACAGGCACTACCTGACCTTTTGTGCCCAGGGATCCTCACAGCCCGAGCACACACAACTTACAGCCCTGGGCTGAGGAATTATTTTATAAATTTATTTTATGAATATGTGGCAGAGGTAATTCTTGTCCCTGCCCAGGGCACACCCTCCAGCCCTGTGATCCTGCATCTTTCTGATCCATATTCCCAATTTCTCGGGATCTGAGGTGTTGGAGGTTCATCTTGGAGCATCAAACATGTCCAAAGTTTAAACTCCACTTTGCAATCCTCTCCAGCTGCAGCAGGACATGAATTTGCAGCTTCAATTTTGAAACGGGGAGAAGCGGCCCAGGAAACATCTGAAAAGGCTGATATGCTCTGAAAATGACTCTGTAAAACGGTATCGTGGCACCAAGTCTTGCTGGGACTTTCTGCTCTGCTGCTCTTTTCAGAACTCCGAGGCTGATGGCTTTTTTTAACCCCTGATGCAGCTCTGGGTCTCCAGCCAGGCTCAGTCTCTCTCTGACATCACCAGCAGCAGTAAAGGCTCCCCAGCTGGAGCTCAGCTCACAGCCCCCAATGATGCACGAGCCAGGAGAAAATCCACATTGCCCTCCAAGAGCTGGGAGGCTTTTCCAGGAGGTAGAAGTGTGTTCCTGTCAGAACAAGCGTGACTCACGGCCGTGGCAGCTGCTCTGCTTGAGCAATAAGGCTTTTTTTTCTGGCCATAAATCCCCCCCAATCCTCAGTTTCCAAAGCTGGTTGTGGGGCCTTCCCAGTGCACTTGGGAAGGGTGGTGGGACTCACAGAGCCCTGATGTCACTGCAGAGCCACTGCTGGGATGGGCATCATGTCTCAAAGGGATGAGTTGCCTTTGGGAAGCTTTTTTCCAGCAGGAGGAAAGTCCCAGAATAAGATTTGGGCAGGTGGAAACAGTGAAGAGACACGATCCTGCCAGCACATCCACCTTGAATTATAGCACAGAGCTTGCCCATCCTACACAATCTATTGGAATCAGTAAATTAAATATATTTGCTTGTGGAAAGAGTGTTTAATGCTTTGACCAGGCTTGAGCCTTGTGTGTAACCATCCCTTTTCCTTCCCTGGCAGATCCCACCCTCTGGACCCAGGAGCACGTGCGCCAGTGGCTGGAATGGGCCATCAAGGAGTATGGACTAATGGAGATCGACAGCACCATCTTCCAGAACATGGATGGCAAAGAGCTCTGCAAGATGAACAAGGACGACTTCCTGCGAACCACCTCCCTCTACAACACAGAAGTTCTGCTGTCTCACCTCAGTTACCTCAGGGAAAGTAAGTGTTGCCCCAGCTCAGCCCAGCCCTCTGGTGACATGTGGGTGTTTGGCTTCCAGGGCTCTTCCTGCAGGATGAAGAGTAGGGAGGGTGAGGGAAAATGAAGAGACAAAGGCAGGCAGAGAGAGCAAATGGGGAAACAAGGAATAAAAAGTGGGTTGGAAAGCAAAAATTCACTCAGATGGAGTCACTGGTGCTATCAGGGAGGTGGAGAACTGAGCAGGACTCTGAGTGAGATTAGATAGTCCTACAGATAATAAAAACATCTGTGGGTATATGATAAATATAGATGTATTTGCTGTAGAGATTAAACCAAACATTAACTGATGTGTCACAGGCAAATTATCCCAGAACTTTGCAGTTGGAGGGCTCTGCCCTTCCCCTGAGGCTTCTGGTAAAACCTTCTTCAAAACAGGACCCACAGCTGGCCAGAGCTGGAGATTTCCTGTGTTCCTGGAGCCCAGGTTGGTTGGCAAGAGGAATAAATACACAAGTGATTCCCCACATGTAAAGGTGCTGAAGCAGAGGTCGTGCAAATGACCCAGGACTCACAGAAAAAATTTGTGGAAGCTCCTTGTTGCTCCTCTCTGTCCCACAGAAAAGTGTGGGATGGATCCAACAGTGCTTTTTGCTGCCTGGAACCCCAAAACAGGAGCTGTGAGTGCTCTGCTGAGCTGCTTCTGGCAAAGCATCATCCCAGCAGCCCAACCAGGAATGACACCTTATGGATGGCACAGGCTCTGGAGGCTTGGAGTTTTAGCTTCAGACTTCCCCAAGACTTCTGTGCAGTGTGTCCATGGCTCCCAAATGTCTCCTCCCCATCTATAAGTGGAGCTAAAAGCATCTCCTTCCCTCACAAAGGGTAATTGTGTTGTGATGAGGCCAGGGAACCGGAGCTGAGTCCCACAAACTCCACAGTTCTTTCAAATGAAACAGCTTTTGTAGAGTATAATTACTTAAGGACTCAAAAATCAGGAGAAGGTGCCATAAATCAAGGTGGGAGCATGAAGAAAGTGAGGAAAATATATATCTTCTCCCTAGAAAATCAAATTGGGGTGGAAAGGCAGCTGAAGATTTCTCCTCTCCCAGGGCAGTGAAGGAGGGACACAGCATTTATTTAGGGTGTTCCTTCCAAGCTGCTCAGTGCTGGTCTCTCCCTGCCTCCCATCAGTGGGAGTTTAGGAGATTCCAGTGGCACAATAGTTAGATCACAGATGGGTGCCTCTGTAAGCCCCACCTTTATTATTTTTTGAGAAGCCGAGCCAAGGAAATGATTCACAACAAATAAAAACTGTTGGATTTGAACAGTTTTCGTCCCTCGTGGCTTCACAATAAAATAATTTCCCATCCGAAAGAATGGGCAGATTTCATCCTGTTTCATCAGCAAAGAGCTGCTGGTTCATAGGGAACGTTCTAAGTCGGGTTTGTTCCCAGGATTACACACTTTTTCAGGGCAGGGAAGGCAGTTTTGTGCAGCCAGTCCTGCTTGAGTCCGACCTGCTGACTCTGGCTGGGCAAAGCGAGCGCTTTGGAACCGGAAAGGTTTCTAAATTCCCACAAGATAAACACTCCAGTGAGACACTTGAGTTGTCTCATTGATAAGACTTGAGAATTGACAGGGAGAGACAGGGCTCTGTGGGTTTTACTCAAAGCACCAGCCTGAATTTGAGAGGCTTGGCAGAAGAGTTGGACTCCTCTGTTTCTTTAGCCCCACATGGCATCTCCAGGGCAGTGTCCAGTGCCTGATGCCCCGATATTTGGGATGTTCAGTGTCAGAGGAATTACATTGCTGATCTCATGGCATAAGCCTGAAGACCCAGATTCCATGGCCACCTTTACCATGTGCTGCTGTCCCTTTGCTCAGGAACAAAATCCCAGTTGATCCCACCCCCCTTTGGATACCCAAAGTCTGGTCACA
Source organism: Scytalopus superciliaris (assembly GCA_013400415.1). Classification (NCBI taxonomy): domain Eukaryota; kingdom Metazoa; phylum Chordata; class Aves; order Passeriformes; family Rhinocryptidae; genus Scytalopus; species Scytalopus superciliaris. Next base: position 19,914 of record VXBX01004672.1, on the reverse strand, counting down.
CTCTGGTCTCCACTTACAGAAAAGAGGGGCTTGTTGACATTCAGGATTGCAGTCACCTGGTTCACACCTCACCTTTAAATGCCTGAAACGAGCAGGAATAATCCCCTTCTACTTCCTCTGTGCCTCAAAATGAGGCCAAATCCTCCTGCCTTGGCAGTGCTCTCATCCCTGGAGATGGGCAGCCTGTGGAGCAGGGACTGTGCCTCCTGTGTCCCAGGAGAGCACGAGGGTGCAGGTACAACATTCAAGTGCTGCTGCAATAATGATCATAAAAATATAATGCCCTGCCAGGGGAGTGCCTGGCGTGATTTCTGTGCTACCAAACCAGTGCAAAACCCCAGCAAGTTTGCCGGATTCAGGCAAATCCCTTCTCCCTTTTTCACGTGGCCGCACACGAAAGGAGGATTCAATCCCAGTCCATGCCGAGTCCCTCTGTGCGAGTGCTGTCCTTATTAAAGCAGCTCCTGTCTGCCCGGGGCCCCGGGCAGCCTCCAAGAGCATTCCTTTCCCTGCAGCTGTTCCCAGCCTAATGACAGGCTGGATTCTGGATTGCTGGTTAACTCCCTCACGGAGTAACGCCTTCGAAAGGAGCTTATTGTTTTTCCAGACTGGCTTCCAGCGGATGTTTAGTGCCGAGCCTCTGAGCTCAGTGCCACGGGGAGATGGGCTGGTTTCCCCTCAGTTCTCCCCTTTTGGAAGGCTGCTTGTTTCAGAGGCACCAGCTCAGCTCCTGCTCGGGGTGGGGAATGTGTGATGGCAAGGAGAATTTGGGGGAATTGCAGACCTACAGGCTTGATTAACGTTTGCCCAGTCCCTCTCTTGTGAAGTGTTTGCCCTCTCGGGGTGTAAAACTGGGTATGTGATGACAGTGAATCCTCAGCTTTGGTGTTTGTTTGCCAAGAAACAAAGCTCATCTGAGCTTTCTGAGCTGTTTGCTTGCCAGGCAAGGAGACTCCCTCAAAACCAGCTTCCTCAGAAGGGTTTCAACATTTTACCCTCCAGACCAGGGTGAAAACCTCCTCAAACCTCATTTTGGCACACCTGAGTCCGGACTGAAAAAATAAACCAGTGCCATCTGCAAGGCCACAACAAAAGCTCAGCCTTAGTTTTGGAGATAGAAGGTTCAGGTGGGCTACTTAATGTAGTCAAGACTAAAGCAAACTCGTGTCCCAGCACCTTGAGCCTCCAGGCAGCCCTGGGGTCGGGATCAGAGCGCTGCAGTTGTTTCCTGTTTCCCTGAGCTATTGAAGCCTCAGGAATTCCGGCGTCTCTGATCTTGGGGAGATTTCAGACTGCAGCCCCACTTCTGCAGCACTCTCCATCCTTTGGAGCCTCTCAAAACACCCCAGGAGTTTTTTTTCGGGGGATTTACTGTCCATACCCCCCCCTCAGACAATCATCTTTCTTCACGTGTTTCTCCCAGTTCTCTCCCCAAAACTGTGAAGCCGTGCCTTGGTTTTGCTTGTCTTTGTTTATCCCCACACACCTTGGGACTCCAGACTCACTGGCTGATCTCTTTCAAACACATTCTGCCTGGTGAATCTTCTCCAGGGGAAGGGAGATTTAATGTTTCCATGCTATGTTTGGGATGGAGATCAAAAGAAGCCCAGGCTGCCACCTCCCCCTGGTGAGGGGGTCGGTGTGTGGGGTGTACAAATAAAAAGAGCCTGAAGGGGAAAGAATGAGACTGTGGTGAGAAGCAGAAAACTGCCTGGTGGTTTCAAGCCATATATTAATGCCAAGCAAAACTATCCTGTTAAATGCAGCAGAACCTGGATTGTAGCAGGAGCTGTGGAGGGAAGGCCTGCAGAAAATGAGGAGAAAAAAGGCTTTTGGATTAAAAAACCTCCCCAAGATTGTGAAATTAAGATGTTCCTGCATGTCAGAAGGATGAGCTGCCCTGTGAGAAGGGGGAAAACTCTCCTGCTCTGGTTTTCAGTCCTTGTCCATCTTCCTTTGCAATTAATGCAAGGGAAATAAAAGAAAGGGAAAGGTGGGGGGAACCATAGCATAAAAGTTTATTATTAATTATAGGAGAACAGCCCTGCAGTGTATTGAAAACACCAGACAGAGCTGATCTAATCCAAAGTGTCACCGACCCGGTGAGGGGGGATAAGAATAAACCCAAACTTCATGCCAGCCAAAGCTTTGCCCAAGGAGCAAAGGAGGGAGCAGCCTGGCCTCTCTGTCTGTCTGTCTGTCTGTCTGTCTGCTTCCCTCTGTCCTGAGCTGTCTCTGGCTTTCTCTCTTTTCCTCCTTCATTGAAAGCCTTAATAGGAAACACATTTCCTTTTCTGTGGTGTTCCCACCAGAAACCTCAGACTGGCGGGCAAAGGTGAGAACTTTTAGCAATTAAACTGGGGGAGGCGCCGGCCCTTTCCAGTGGCTTGGGCTGCATTTTTTAGCTTCAAGTAGCTATAGGTTGATCCTACCGGCTTGTTCAGCCTATTCATCACCCCACCTCCCCCTCCTCAGGGCCACCAGGCATTTGCAGCCTGTGTAGTCATAGGAAAGCGAGTTTCTGAATTCCCCAGCACTCCCTTGTCTGGCAGGATTCCTTGAAACCCCCCAAAAAGGACAGGGTGGCAGGCAGGAGTTTCCCCACAGATATTCATGAAAGAAATGCCAAAGCCAGAAACCATCTGATGAAAACATAAGTCCTGTGGACAAAGCTGTTTCAACTCCTCCAGCAGCAGCAAAAAAGAGCAAACCTCCCTAACTATTGAAGCCAATCCCTCTGGCTATCCCAGCTTTCCCAGCCAAGGTGCCCTTGGGATCCCTTCTGTCTGTTTACCTCCCAGTTAACCACGTTATCCATGCTGGCCTTTTGAAACATCCCATCTTGCAGCACCTGGTAGAATCCACACTCCAAGGCCTTGCTTTCCAGCACCTTCCATGGAAATGCTGCCTTGTGCACGTCTCTGGCTTTGTTTGCATTTGGGGAAGGAAAGGATTCCATAGGAACAGAGGGCAGGGGGCCAGCAGGATCCAGCACCTGCAGGGGCTCTGCATTCTGGCAGCCTCAGGGAAGCAGGACATGCTGTGGCTCCTGAGGGGCAAGTGAGGTCAGTGCTGTTTGGGATCATGTGGATTAGAGGAATGTGGAGAGTGCACAGCTCAGTCACAAGATCCTAATCTGAGCGCTGTAGGACTTGCCATGGAGGTGTTCCTGGTGCTGCCAGAGGATCTGGGATGCTCAGGGCCAGCACATGTGGAATTCTGCATTGCCTGTTGTGTGGTGCTTAGGGCTGAGCACCTTCCCTGGGACAGAACCCCCCTGAGAGGGGCTGGGTGGGGATGAGGAGCAGAAAGTGCCTGTAAAAGCCCTTTGCACAGCAGGAGTGGTGCTGCTCCGGTTCCCACCAGCAGAACCTCTGCCTCGTTGGGGATGTCCCTGCCTGGAAAATTATGCAAACACAGAGAACCAGAACAACCATGAAATGTGTGTTACACACTGCCTTCTCAGAACTCACAGGGTCTCTTCCTCTATTTCCAGAAGAGTTTCCAGGAGAACCAAAGTAAAATGCTCAGAAAACAACATTTCCACCACAGACTGTGCAAAAGAGACCCTTCCTATGAGTTCTTTTTTGTGCTGCTCTTGTAGAATTGCGTGTCAAGTGGGGCTGGGTGGAAAACCACTCTGAACCAAGAAAACTTGCAGAATGCCCAGAGCATGAGAGCTGTTGGAATACCAGTGAGGTTTGTGCAGCTGCTGGCCCCAAACCAAGCATGTGACACTCTAAAAATGGCCAGGTCCTGACAGTGCAATTCATGTCTTTTCTACTGTACGTTCCTCAAACAGCAAATTTCTCCATCACAGCCAGAAAGAGAAAAGCTCTTTCCTTATGCTGTAATACAGTCTGTGCCACACTCATTTCTGGAGGCTCTGCTGGCATAGATAATATCCCTGGAAAAATGAACTGTACAACCTCACCTTTTATATCAGTTTTCAACAGGGTGTCCCATCACCAAGGTGCTCAGTGAAGGAGAAAAATGTCTTTATTTTTTGCAAGCAGAGAAACAGCAGCTACCGAGTTTCTAGAAGAATTTCTTAGAAAAATATGTGCCTAATTGGGTGAAAAATTTGGTCTTTAGATCCCAGTAAACAGCATTCCCTGCCTGCCTTCGTGGTTCCCCATGGCAGAGCACACTCAGGCTGCAATAACAACATGTCTTTTCCTTGCAGGTAGCTCACTGCTGGTCTACAACACTCCATCCCACACAGAACCTTCCTCACGTCTTGCCACCAAAGAAGGTCAGTATTTTGCACAGAAATGTCCTGTCTCCCCGTGCTCTCATGATTGGGTTAAAAACGAGACTTTTTGCTATAATATCCTTGGTGTGTAAATGTTCTGTGCTCGGCCTGCACAGCAGGGTTAGAAGGGAATAATTTCACGTGGTGAAAGTCACATCCCTGCTGGTCCAGCCAACACTTGTGTGGTGCTGAGCTGATGAACTGATGGCCCATTTTCTGCTCTTGGAGTGGAACAGTTCAGCATCTCAGACACACAGCAAGGACTGAGACACTGTTTCTCTCTGAGTTCATAATTGAAATGATAAAACCACCTCACAATAAATTCCAAAACCACCCAGGTTTCTCTCAGCTGGTTTCAGCTTCATTTGGAAGACCAAATGTATCTCTTTGACACTTCCATTTTGGAACATTTTGATTTCCTTTTTTCAAACAGCCACCCGGATTTTTTTATCTATTAGCAATTCTGATGATGTAAACCTTGATGTTTGAAAGTTAATGACACTCTTGAGGCTCCTTCAGGCTTTTGAGTTGTTTGTGTATCCTTCAGTCAGGTGTTTCAGGTTTCCTCTGCAGCTCCAGCCCTGCTCCTTTTTCTTATTTTTAATGACAAACTGGACTCTCAGCCATGATAAAGTCATGAGAATTGGTGTGATGGGTGTAATCACAGAACCTCAGAATGGTTTGGGTTGGAAGGGACCTTGAGGATCATCTCATTCCAATCCCCTGCCCTGTGCAGGGACACTCAGGATGATGCACAACCCTTGCCTACATAAGACAACAAGTCCCAGCTGAACTGATAAAGGCCAAATAGGGTCATAAAAGAGCCAAATGGTGCTATTGTGCTCTCTCACTCACTGTGTAGGACTGGGAGCCTTGAGTTTGGGAATTTGGTCTTCCTTTGCTTTTGTGCAAGTGCAGGGACACTGGGTTTGTTCCCTGTGCTGTGTTCAGCTCCTCATTTGAAAAGTTCCTGTGTAAAATGTGCCATCTCCTGCCTGCTCCTGTGGGATAACCCCCCCAGACCCAGCCTGCTCCTGTGGGATAACCCCCCAAACCCAGCCTGCTCTAGTGGGATAACCCCCCCAGACCCAGCCTGCTCCTGTCCCCAGCAGTGTCCTCACCTCACACACAAACAGCTCTATGCTTTCCAGGAGAACGTGGCTTCATGGATGAGCCCCAAGTCTGCATTTCAAAGAACAGTGGGGGAAGGCAGAAGTTCTTTTATTTCAGCAGCTGGAGAGACAAACCCTCCCATTTCCCTGAAAGCTGCAGCAAAGAGCTCACACATTTAACAGGCTCCTGCAGGAGTGTCTGGCTGCTCTCAGAGCCAGCCCTTCTTTCCCCTGGCATTTCATCTCCAACATCTGTCTTGGACACGACACCAGGGCTGGTTTTTCCAGCAGCTCCTTTTGTCCAGCATGTGAATATCCACTTGAGCTCTGTGTTCCCTGGCACGCTGTTCCCTGCTTGATAAAAGCTGGGACATTACAGAGACAAAGCCCTTCAGGCTCTGCTGGGACTGCTTTGCCACTGACAGTGTATTTAGGATTAAGAACAGCTAGGCCTGCTCCAGTGTGAATAAAGCACACACACATGTTGTGCCACAATTTCCCCCTAAACACACACACACCCAACCCTCTGCTCTTTCAGTCTCAGGCCAGGTGGTTGCTAAAAATAAAGAGAAGAAACCACAATATTTTTTTTTTCATATTTTTTTATTAAAGAGAAATGCTCTGCATAAAACTGCACTCCTCTGAATTTCTTAAACCTTTTATCTTTGTGACTTGGGCCTCGAGTCACTGAGGCAGAAAGAAATTTGAGGGGCAAAGTGTTCCTCCCTCTCCATTTTTACTGGCCTTGAGGGTGTCCCTTTAGTGCAGCCGACAGAGCTTTGGGTTGATTTCTGTCAGCCTGGTGTTCTTAACTTCACATGGTACTTTCATCATGTGGCCATAAAGGACTGAGCACACCCCTGGGACAGCCAAATAAAAACCAAGGACTGCACAGAAATGTTGAAATCCCATCTATTCCTCTCCCATTTCTTCCTGCAATGCATAAATTTCCTCCTTCTTCCTTGGCTGTTGGATCTGCTGTAGGATAAACCACTCTGACCCACTGGGGCTGTTTCATGCTCCAAATGCTCTTGGTGAAATAAGATGTCAGGCTAAGAGACAGGCTAATATGACAGGCTGACAGATAAGGAACTGGGGGAGCAGAATGAAGTGTCTCAGCCAATATCACAGAAGAAACCTGTGATAAACATAAAACTGGACTTGGGATTCCTTAGCCTTGGTCTTGCCCATCAGGCAATGTGATTTTCCTGCCTTCCTTTTAAAGCTTTTTAGTGGGCTCATGTCAAGGTGATGCTGTTATTTTTGGAAAACAATTTTCAGGTTCAAAATCATGATTTGTTTTTATAAGTTAGCTTCTCAAAAGTTTTTTTTCTTTGTGTCAGTGCACCTTTGAATCTCCTAATCCTGTAAATACTTCTTCTCTTTACGCCTGTGAATAAAAACAGACAAGTTTTTCTAACCACCTTCCCTTGAGGATTCAAAAGCAGGAGGATGTGATGAAACAGCACAGCGGACAGGAAAGAAAACACCATTTTCTTCACTCCTGCTGTAATTTTTCATGCAGGTTGATGCAAACAACCTGCCTGTGCAGGGCGCAGGGAGGGCCACACGCCCCGTGCTTTACCCAGCCCAGCCCTGGCTGCACCAAGAGGCACAGCTGCAGCCCAGGCAGCTGCAGATGTTCCAGATGCAGCACAGGCCTCCCAGAGTGGCTGCAGGCAGAGCAGGGCAGCGGGATGGTGGCCCAGGAGCCCCTGGCTCTGCACCCAGAGCTGACTGGGCTCTTGCAGCTGCAGACTTGACTCCCTTTCCCCCTTCTATTTTCTGCCCTCTCACTTCTCCTCTGCAAACAGCAGGGCCCGCAGTGCTGCTTTGGGGGGAGCTGAACTGCCCCCCATAAACTCCTGCCACAAAGTGCTGCCATAACCTTGCGGGGCTGGGGCAGCCGAGCTCTGCCCTCCCATGGGCCAGGTACAAACCTCGTGGTGCTCAAAGGGCTCTTGTTGCCTGAGTTTCCTCTGCTCTCAGCCTCATAAACACTCCAAAGGATGGGATTCAGCGTCACTGGGACAAATTGTCTTCAGCTGCCTGGGAGGAATAAATTGCCCTAATGAAAATCACCAGGACTTTTTGGCTGCAGAGCGGTTTTCTGGGAAATGTAACGTTGCTGAATGGAAAGATTTGTGTGCCCCTCCAGCCCCCCAGTGGAGAGAGGGGCTGTTTCATTCTCCAGGGCTGTTTGGAGCAAGGATTGACCTGCTGTAGGTTCTGGAGACATGGGACAGGAATCTGAGGCCAGGGAGACTTTAAATTGCTCTCCCACAGAACGGTGTCATTTCGGTAGGTTTCCATAGGGAGATGGAAAGTATATCCACATCCAACAACATTCCGAGGCCACAGGGCTGTGTCCCATGTGGCTGTGAGCACTCTGGCCTCCCTCCAGCACATTTTGAAGGGCTGTGCTTGCCTTGGAGTGTGTCGGGGTCTGCGTAATTCCTGTGTTTAGTACAGAGAATTCTGGGCAGGGGTTGAACCCAAGCAGGGCAAACAAGGAGGCAGAGTGGTGGAGGGTTGGTGTGTAAAGTCACACGTGTCCAAACAGGCATGTGGGAGTTCTTGGTGGGGGGTGTGTGGTGCTTTTTGATGTGCTGATGCCAGTGAGGTGGGTTTGTGCAGGGTGGGGTGAAGGAAGGCTCAGTGTCACATGTGAGGAGTTACCATAGTGCTTTCTATGGCTGTTGCCTCCAGCTTATAGATCCGACCTCGATGAAAGTGCTGGATTCAGCACTGTCCTCTGCACACACCAGGCTCAGCCCAAGGCAAGAGAATCCCAGAATCTTTTGGGTTGGAAAAGCCCTCCCAGCCCGTCAAGTCCACCCCGTGCCTGATGCTCACCTTGTCCCCCAGCCCAGAGCACTGAGTGCCACGTCCTTGGACACCTCCAGGGATGGAGACTCCACCACCACTCAGGGCAGCCCATTCCAACATTTAACAAGCCTTTCAGTGTTGAAATTCCTCCTGATGTCCAACCTGAACCTCCCCTGGCACACCTTGAGGCTCTTCCCTCTTGTCCTGTCTCTTGTTCCCGACCCCTCCCAGCCCCACCCTCCTGTCAGGGAGGGTACAGAGTGGGCAGGTCCTCCCTGAGCCTCCTGGAGCTGGCTGAGGACAGTGGGAAACCAGCCCAAAGCCTCATAAATCCAACCCCAATTCAAGCAGAGCTCAGGAAAAACTGATGTGCCACCTGCATTTTCAAAGAGGGAAGAAATCTAGATGTGAATACACGAGTATGGATGGAGGAGGTGAATTTTAAAGGTTCAGTCTGTGGCTGTTCCGTGTTTATATTCATGTTACAGGAGTGGTTTGTGTGAACAATTAGGGTTTTTGGGTTTGAAGTGCGTTTTCTTGTATGTTTTGTTGGGTTGTTGGCAAATTTAAGAAACTAAATAAACCAGTGAGCCCTGAAATCCACCCAGTGTGGGTTCCCGTAGGTTTGGACCCACGTTCATTGTGAGCCCCTAAGGAAGAGTTTCCTGATGTTGGAGCATCAATAAAATCTCTCTCACAGCAGTTCCCTGGTACCTCACAAAATATGAGTCCATGCAGCTGCTTTTTTAACCATCAGGGCTGCAAAATTGCTCCTCTTTCCCCCCAGTTTCCTTCAAACTGGCAGGAACTCCTCAAAACTCATCTCTCCCACTCGTCAAATTCAGTGGCAGTTTGGGGTGAGAGGTTCAAAAGTTGGGGGGACTGGAGAGAGGGAGGCAGGGAGAGCAGGCAGGGGGGTTGTATCAGCAGTTCCCACAGGAAACCCCTCACATTCCTGCAGAAAATTCTCCTCCCGAGAAGGCCATTTTTCAGGTCAAAAAGGTTGTCACGTGAAAAATATTGACCAGTTTCAGTAAACTCTCCTTTGGGGGTGTCAGTGCAGCCCCTTTTCTCATAACCCCCCTGGCTTTTGTGGTGGCAGAGGAAAAGCAGTGGCCGTTTTGTGCCTCCTAATTGTCTCTACTTGCTAAAACATTTGCCGATGATATTTGTGTGCCTGGTGATGAAATATCCCATTTTTAGCTCCGCAGCACAAAAAAGGGGAGGCTTTTTTAGTGCTCCTTTTATTTCCACTGTGTGGCCAGAGCAGGGATTTACGATTCCAGGAGAGACAGTAGCAGGCGCACTCCCATTTTTCTTTTTATACTTTCTTCTCTCTCTCTCTC
>VXBX01004672.1:0-10348 GCA_013400415.1 Scytalopus superciliaris | reverse complement strand
TTCTCTTTCTTTCTCTGTTTTTTTTTTTTTTTAGTTGTTTTCCTTTGAAATTCCAGAGTTAGTGTTTTGTCTGCTTTCTCCCTGACCCTCTTCGGAGGCAGGCGTGTGTTTTTTCACCAGAAAAACCGGGAACAAAGAATCGTTGTCTTTAAGCTGGAGCAGGCAGGAAACCCAACTCGCAAGGGATCACCCCGAGCCAGCGCTGTCCCAGAGTAGACTCCAGTTCTCTGAATTCAACCTGACAGCTTGTCTGGAGCACTTTCTAAGTAACCATTATCCTTCCTTTTCTCCCAGCAAAGGAGCTATTATTTTTTTTGCCTGGGGTGCACTGCAAGCAGTGTTTTTGCACATGTCGGGGGGGGGGGTCACACGTTTGCTGGGGTGCAGTCTCTGAGTCAAAAGCCCTTGGAAGTGTCTTGGCTGTTTCCTTAGACAAGAGCAAATTTGTTTCCTGGTAAAATTTGTTTCCTGATAACGAGAAAAATGGGTAAATGCTGTAAAAATGCAGAGTCTGGGCATGTGTCTCTTCCCTTTTCTCTCGTGTGCTGGCTCTGGCTTTTTGTTCTCCATGAGTACGAGGGTTGGGCTGTTCTACTTCTGCATTTGGGTGTTTTTCAACAGGGGCAAACTCCAACTTAATGGGTTGGTTTCACCCCTTGTGCCGGGGGTAAAACATTCCTGCTGCTGGTGGCACTTTTCTGCATGCTCTTGGATGACTCCATAGGTGTGCAAGGGGTGCTCAGGGACACATCCCTCCGGATCTGGGGGTCTGGCACACGTGGCTGTGGCTGAGCCCTGCGTAGCTCAGCGACAGGGGTGTTGGCTGGGAAGCGCCTGTTTTCCCAAGCTGGCTCCGGGAGGGATTCTTAGGACACATCCTTCAGTCTTCATGCACAGTGCATTGGGATTTCTGCTGCTGATATTAAAAAAAGCAACAGCAAGGCAAAAAAAAAAAAAAANNNAAAATAAAAAAAGCAAAACGAAGGAAAAAAAAAAAAAAAAAAAAGCCTCATTGCTTCCTCCTTTTCTTCATAATGTGTCTTTGTGAGCCTTGCAGGGGTAGCTCAGCCTGGATCAGGAAGTTCCAGCGCTGTGCGTCTCGGGGATGTTTTTCCAGCCACATGCACAACTGGGGGCTGTCGCCTCTGGCTCAAAGCAAACAGGGAGGGACTCCAGGATTTGGAGCCCTGCTCGGGGTGGGGGAGCAGAGCTCCAGGCTGGGCAGCAGCTCCTTCGTGTGCCTGCCCCCTGAGACTGATGGCAGAGGAGTCACAGTGCCCAGGCTGGAGTGACCTGAGCGTGCCCTGCCTGGCCAGCTTGGGAATCCTAAAATCCCAGCATGGTTTGGGTTGGAAGGGATCTTAAAGTACATCTCATTCCACCCCCTGCCATGGGCAGGACACCTTCCACTAGCCCAGGTTGCTCAGAACCCCATCCAGCCTGGCCTTGGACACTTGCAGGGACAGGAATCCTGAATGCTGGTTCTATTCCTACACTCTGTTAAGCTCCAGATCCTGTCTGATGCTGGAAATAAGTGGGCTTGAACCCCAGGACTTAATCCATCACTGGAATTTAGAATAGGAGTTAAATCAGAAGGGTTTGATCACCCTGATCTGTTTTTCCATAAGGACAGCAATTCATAACTGGGCTCTCAGCTACTTCCAGACACTCCCCAAGTTAAATCTGTTCTTCATATCCATGCTCAGCAGCAGATGAGTCATGTAAATCCAGTTCTCCCTTGGTTTGAGTTGACTTCAGGTCAAACCCCAGTGTTGTTCCAAGCCTGGACTTTGGATCTGTAAAACACGTTAATGACAACAGAGGGATGAGAGAATCACAGAACCATTTAGGTTAGAAAACACCTCTGAGGTCATCCAGTCTGACTGTTCATCCCGATGGATGTAAAGGGTGCAAAAGGTGTTTTGACAATATTTTTTTAACTGTGAAATAATCAAATAGCCTGATAACATAGAAGTTATTTTGAAATTAGTCTGTGCTCAGTGAGTTGTTTCCTCTTAGTGGAGAGACTTAGAATTACTTAATTATGATCCCTATCTTGGTGATTCTTTAGCTCAAGGAGCAGGATAATGTGTCTTGAAGGAGAAATGAATGAGTTTGGTGCTTGAAGGCACCAGGAAATCTCGTGTAACCATGAGAACAGTCACAGTAACACTGTGAATGACAAGCAGCATGACATGGCATACATGCTAATTGTTTTAATTAGCAGCAATAGCAAACTGAAAAGCAGAAAAGCAGAACTAGTGGTGATGTGAGATCTTGAGGCCTCACGGTTATGACACATGTGTCACTTGTGCCTGGGCCAAAGTTTGGAGACTGGCACGAACCACCTTGTGCAGCCACTGCCAAAGACCCTGCTCTGCTCCCAGCCCTGCCCCACCATCCCTGCCCCAACCTACAGGCAAGTGCCAGCCCAGAGCCTTCCCAGGAAAGCTCTATCTGCACAAATCCCTGGCTGCTGACACTGTGGGTTTTCCCTGTGTGTGGAGCAGTTACGTGTCCACAGATCCAGAGCGAGCCCAGGAGGGACCGTGTGGGCTCCACAGCTCTGTGTCTGCTGCCACCATCCCAAACAATCCAGCTAATGTTCCTAGGAGGAGCTGGAGGTGTTTTTGGCTTCCTTGCCCCTCCACAAACCCACAGTCTGGGTTTCTCCTCTCCAACTGGCTCCAAACACGACCCCACCTCTGTGCTGGGATCTCCAGGAGGTGACGTGAGGAGTGCAGGGCTGCACACGCAGCACAGGGCAGACCCTGCTCACTGTTGGGTTTGGTTTGCAGCAGGAGTGGGGTTTGTTCCCATGTGCCACACTGGGACCTGCCCCAGGTGCCAGAGCAGTGACACCACACACAGCCAGCCCTGGGGAGGGAGAGCTCCGGGGTCCTGTGCCCAACTCTCCCTCTCACCCTATAAAGTAGTTGCCACAAAATAGACCCCAAAGGACCACTTGGATTAATCCCAAGTCTGGATCCCCCAGGATGCCTGGTTCTGCTTTCTCCATTTAGAGGAGTTAATTTAAATTCCAGCCACCAAGCCAGGATCCTTCCTAAAGCTGAAGGACTCACTGCAAAAACCAGCCTGTGTCCTGCATGGAGAGTCCCAGGGCCCAGAAATATGGGAGGAACTGTTCCAGAATAACCTGTCTTGTTTGGGTTGGGAGCACTGGCACTGTATTTCCAGGCAGGACTTGGCCCTACAGATTACAGGAGAAGGAGAAGGCTGCAGATTTGAAGCAGGCCATGAGTTCCACAGGATTCTCCAGGCACCTCACTCAGGGAGGAAAAGCAGTGAGGTCCTGTGCCCTCCTTTACCTCTCTCCCTATAAATTCTTTGCCATAAAATAGATCCCAAGTGACCACATGACAAATATTGAGCCCATCATTAGCAAATTTGCAGGTGACACCGAGTTGGGAGGGAGTGTTGACCTGCTGGAAGGGCAGGAGGGCTCTGCAGAGGGACCTGGATGGGCTGGAGAGAGGGGCTGAGGGGTTGGGCTCCTCTCCCAGGCAACCACCAACAGGACAAGAGGGCAGGGACTTCAGCTGTGCCAGGGGAGGTTAAGGTTGGATATTTTAGGAAGAAATTTTCCACAGAGAGAGTGATCAGACATTGGGATGGGCTGCCAGAGAGGGGGTGGATTCACTGCCCCTGGAGGTGCTTAAGAAGAGACTGGATGTGGCACTGAGTGCCATGGGCTGGTAATCACAGTGGTGTTGGCTCAGGGGTTGGACTTGATGACCTCAGAGGTCTCTTCCAGCCCAGCTGATTCTGTGATTCTGTGCCATGGTATCCCTTCCCAGCCTGGCTGGCAGTTAAGGACACCGGGCCAGCATGGATGGCATTCCAAACAAGATTCCTCTGTAGTGCCCCTAAAGCATTTCATCCATAAATGAGCCAGCCCACTGTATCTATCCTAGAGCTAAAAGGCCTGAAAAATGAGGATATTCCCAGCCCAGTGCTTTCTCCTGGAAAGCCTTATCAGGGCTGGTAGCACAAAGCAGTGCCTGAATCTGCTTTGACTGAAAAAGCTCCTACAGAGAGGGCAGGATGAAGGGGCTGTCAGCACTTCCCAGCAGCTCAGGAAGCTCAGGGACTGTGAGCCTATTGTTCAGCTGAAATCCCCCCATTGCCTCCCCTCTGGCCCAAGCTCCCAGGTTTATTTTTTAATTTTTCAGAACCTTTTAAAGCTTATCAGAGAGGGTTTGCTCCCTAATACATCACTCCTGAAACACACACTCCCCCATGGCTTGCTCAAGGGATTGCACTCAGGCTGAAAGGACTGCGGGGGATTTGGGATCGTGGGGTGGAATCCACAGGGGGTTTTAAGCCTGGTTTCCTAGAGAAGGGAGTCTGTGTCTGTGTCCGTCTGCCCCCAGGAATATCTGGGTCCATCAGACTAATCCTGCCCCAGAGTCTGGGGAGCAGGAGAGGGGGAGCTCCAGCTGGGCCATGGGGGTGTCTGCAAAGGTCAATTTGGAGTTCCCTTCTCTTCCCATCTCAGTGCCACCCCCTCCTGCACCACACGACACAGTAGGCAGCCCTTCTCTCTCTCCAGTCCCAGTCCCAGCAGTGGGAATCCCAGGACACATTCCATTTCTTCTCCAGATCAAGTCCTTTCTTTGTTGCACCAAACAATCTGAGGAGAGGGAACTGCAGAGCTTTGGCTGATTGAACTCGTCTCTTGAGCTTTCCAGGCCCCCTGCCCAAGGCCCAGGCTTGGTCTTGCTGATTTTGCCCTGTTTTAAGCCTTTTCTCAGCCTTCTGCAGAGCCTGGCAGGCTGTTTCACCACTGTTATCCTGATTTACACCTAATTCCAGAGGCATCACTCGGCTTTGAAAGGGGAGTTGCTCAGCAGAAGGTGAAAACTTCCACAGAGGGTGGAGCAGTAGAACTGAGGGAGATTTGGGGTGAGAAAGTATAGAGGGGGGCTGGAAAGGGTCCAGAGATCAGTCCTACGGTGTGTTCCACACAGCCTGGTTGCTGGGAAAGTCAGTTCATCGGGGAAAGGCAGCCAAAGCCTGAGGAAAGTGCATTTCTGCATGCAAATAAATAAAATGATATTTAACCTCCTTCCCAGGCACGCCGTGAGTGTGAATGTTTGCAAAGCTGTGAGATCCTCAGTTGAAAGGTGCTGTGAAAGTGCAAAGCATTATTAATATCCTTTACCTTCCTCATAATAGAGCATGCATTCAGGCTGGGGAATTGCTGGACATAAACCAGACAGCTGCACAATGACATTTCTTGAAAGCATCTATGATTTATTCGCTGCTCTTTAATTCCATTTTGTATTGAACACACATTTGTCATTGGACTGTTGTTCCTTTTAAGTCTAAACCAGACATGGGGACCTGCTCCTTTGCTGCTATCAATTTGCCCCCTACTTTGCTGATTTACACCAGGAGAGAACCTCAGCCCAAGGCTTTTAATTGAATTTCCATCGCATGGCAAGTTTTGGTGTAAAATCCAAATGGTTTTAAAGACAGATAAGGCTCCCTGTCGCCGGCTGGCCCGAGTTCTGTAGGATCTCTTCGAGCCACCGGGCGGCAGGTCCTGGGAATGATACTGTTTTTGCAGGAACCCGACCCTCTGGATGTGTTCCCTGGCTCTGCCTTTCCCATTTTGCTTTAAACACGTTCAGAGTGTGGGCCTGGAAGCCGGGAGGGCTGGGGTGGCTCTTTCACGTTGCACAGATTTTTGTGAAATAAAAATAGCTCAGTGGATTTGGGCTTTTTTTTTTTTTTTTTTTTGAGAAGGAGAGAAAGTGTTGGGAATTTGCAGTAGCTGAGTGCACATGTTGTTTCTGCAGCAGTGTCTGTATTGCTGATTATTATTTAACCCTTCTTGCTGTGGCAAAGTCGTGCTCAGAACTCAGTCTCATCCTACAACACGAGGCTGCCTCCTTATATTCCCACACTTCACTCCATAATCCACATTATACAGGGAAAACTAAGACAACCTGGATGAAAGCTGGGCTCAGTCACATTCACACAGTCCTCCCAAGCTGATGTTTTACATCCTAAAAGTCCAGGCTACAAGGAAACCCATTGGAATGATAATTTTGACCAAGCTTAACTAAACTTGATCCTGCACAGCCATAGGGATCCAGGCCTGGTCTAAATCTGACTGTAATAGAGTCACTTGCTGGTTAAAATCCCTTTTTCTGGGACACTGTGCAAAGCAGGCTCCTCCTCTGGGACAAAGTTTCTCCATCTGGAAGAGGAGAAGGAGGAGGAGGAGGAGGAGGAGGAGAAGGATGATCATCTCTCCAGGTTGTGGCTTATTTATTTACTCAAAACACACCAATTACTCTGAATCAACCAACCCCTTTGTAGCAGTTGATTCATTTCAGTCAATGATCTGACCTGAAAGAATCAGAGAAAACTGAAAATTCTTAGTGAGCTCTGCTACTTTTTGGAAAGGAAATTTCCCCCCACTTTGAAAAGGATTTTTCTGTTGGAAAATGAATTGCCACCTTTCTTTCTAACAGGATCACCATGTGACATCTCCATTAACATCACATTATTGATTGAAGCAACCAAAATGTCCATTCGCATCTAAATCAGTGGAAATCTCTGAAGGTTTTTTTTTCCCTTTTTCAGTGGTTTTTCAAAATATTTGCCCAAACATTGCTCTAATAGCTCTGGTTGTAATCCTTCAGAAGGATTTCCCAGGGGAGAAATGAAAGTCAGAGCCTGGCTCGGAGAGGACATGGGAAAAGGCAGTGGTTGCTTCAGCCCTTGTCCCTGCTCTCCTGATTTTGGTCCCAGCTCACTGGGGTGGAGCTGCGATGGTTTTCCTGCAAGGAAAAGGCCACCAGTGTCTGGCCCTTGCCTGGCCACGGGAGTGGGGAGAGGGATCCCTTCTGGGGTCAGGGATCCTTTCTGGGACAGGGATCCCTTCTGGGACAGGGATCCTTTCTGGGGCAGGGATCCCTTCTGGGACAGGGATCCTTTCTGGGACAGGGATCCTTTCTGGGACAGGGATCCCTTCTGGGTCAGGGACTCCTTCTGGGACAGGGATACTTTCTGGGATCAGGGATTCCTTTCTAGGACAGGGATCACTTCTGGGACAGGCATCCTTTCTGGGATAAGGGCTGCCTTCTGGGACAGGGATCACTTCTGGAATCAGGGGTTCCTTGAGGGGACAGGGATCCCTTCTGGGATGAGGGGTTCCTTTCTAGGACAGGGATCCCTTCTGGGACAAGGATCCTTTCTGGGATCAGAGATTCCTTTCTAGGACAGAGATCACTTCTGGGCCAGGGATCCTTTCTGGGATCAGGGCTCCCTTCTGGGGACACGGCTCCCTTCTGGGCTCGGGGATTCCTCCTGGGACAGGGATCCTTTCTGGGGACAGGAATCCCTTGGGGGAACAGGGATTCCTTCTGGGAACAGGGGTTCCTTTCTGGGACAGGGATCCCTTCCAGGACAGGGCTCCCTTCTGGGACAGTGTGGCTGGGGCTGTCACCTCCCTCTTCCCGAGCTGTGCCATCCCACTCTTTGTCCCAGGCTGAAACCGTAGTGGTTTGTTTTTCAGTCTGATCTATTTGCAGTGGGGTTTGTGGTTTCTGCAAAACGGGAAAAAAACAAATAATTAAAACAAAAATAAAACCAGGCGGATTACACGAGCTCTGTTTTCCCCCAATCCCCTCTCCTCCCTCCTCCTCGTTCTCCCCTTCCCTCCCCTCTCCCGTCCCTCTGTGTTTTCCTTTCCGTGCCAATAACTCGAGGGCTGTAATTTCAAAGCTGCAGCGGCTTTCCCAGCGCCGGCAGGAATGTGCAAGTGCCTGGGATGCATCCACAGGGAGCCGTGCCGTCCTGCTGTGCCGGGCACGGCTCGGGCAGAGGGGCAGTTGGAATGTCACTTGGAAGACGCTTTTCCCGCTTTTCCCTCTCCTTAAAATAACCTCCTTATTGTGCCTCACGTCTCCAGCCTCTCTGGGTTTAAAATCCCCGTTTATTTCTCTTATGAAATACCAAAAAGTTTCATTTCATCCTCCTTTTCTGAATCTTGGGATAAGAGAAAGGGGGTCTGCTTTGGGACTGGGTGAGTTGCACTCTGAATTCCATTGAGTGCCATGACTGGACTTCAAGATCAGAATGTGTCAGGCTCAAGAAGTTCCCAAAAAGTCCCAGCTGTACTCACAGCCCTATTTATACCCCATTGCCTTTGTGAGGGGGCCAGGGAGGAAATATGGGAGAGATGGAAATATGGGAGAGATGGAAATACAGACCTACATAACACCAAGCCAGGTGGGACCACCACACAATGCAGGGTTTTTCTAGGAAAAGTTGATTTCAACCCCTCTGTGCCTGTTGTCTTCTGTCATTAGATCCCTCCTATGACCCAGTCAGGAGAGCAGCATGGGGCAGTAATAGGAGTTGTGGCCTCTCCAAAAGTAAGTTGTCCCACTGGGAATCATAAACTGTGCAATGGAAGGTCAAAATTCTGCATGGATGGCTTTGTGTTGGGAGCAATGGAAGGGCAGGAGATTGGGGGACAGTCAGTAAGATAAGAGCTGGAATTCTGTTATGGAAAGAAATAGAATCTGACACCAATGTATTAGTGAAGGTGACAGCAGGAACCTGTAATATTGCAGGATTTGACCAAGGGGCCAGGAGCAAACCCTCTGTACCACCTGCCTGTGCACTGGTGTGATGATTTTAGGGACAGACACGGACAGTTTGGGCAGATTGTGAGAGTTTCCTACAACTTTCCAGAAAGCAAAACTCCAGGCAAAGCCCAGCAGGCAGACAGGATCCCTCAGGAAGAGCCCTGCTCACACACTGGCCTTGTTCTTACTGGGTTTAGAGTGTCCTTGAATTCCCAGTCTTTAGAAATATCAGTTCCCTGCCCCTCTAAACTGTGTTTCAGCTGCACATCCATGCCCTGTTTCCCTGGGCAGCCCTGCCAGGTGGGCACATTTTTATAGAAATGGCCATGATGTTTACAACAAACCCCAAAGAAACCTCAATTGGTTTAATATTTTTATTTTCTATAAACTCCCCTTCTTTGCCTAAAAAGCCTGTTTTAAACAAGAACTTGCATTTACCAAAGATGTGGAAAAAAGCTCCAGCTTGGAAGGGGGTCAGAATTTATAGATTTCAAAAAATGTTGTTTTCTGCTCACAACATGGATGAGGAATGGAAGTTAAGTTGCAATGACAGACAGACAATGAATAAAGTATCTACATAATATTTTCCTTGTCTCACTGCATCTTCAGAGTGTTACTAAATATCTATATAATATTTTCCTTACCTCACCTGCATATTTACATTTTGCAGTGACATTTTTAATGTCTAGTGAGATCTCTTAACTTTACAGTGCAATTACAAAACCATCAGCTCTTGGGCTTAGGGAACTTCTCCTGCCAGTCTCTGCAATTCCTGTTTGGTGTACCCTTTGCCTGCCTGTCCTCTCTCCATTCCTCCCCTTCCATTCCAGTTCTTATGGGATCCCTCCCTCTCTCCCTCCCTCTCTCCCCAGGCCCTCCTGTCGCAGGGACACAAAATGTGAACAAGACAACAGAGCAGCAGCGGCCCCAGCCAGGTGAGTGTTGGTTTTGTCCCTGCTGGAGCACTTGGGTTTGCCCCACTCTGGGGGGATAAACGTGTCAGAGGCAGCACCAGGCGTGGTTTGGGGCACTGGGAAATGGGAAGGATATGAAGCCACTACAGAGTGTCCAAAGGAGGGACACAAAGATGGGGAAGGGCTGAGGGGAATCATGTGAGGACACTGAGGACACTTGGGGTGTGCAGCTGGAGAAGAGGAGACTGAGGGGAGAACTCATTGCAGGTCCAGCTCCCTCGGGAGGGACAGGCACTGACCTGTGCTCTGTGGGGACCAGGGACACACCCAGGGAATGGCTGGAGTTGTGTCAGAGCAGGCTCAGGTTGGATGTCAGGACAAGGCTCTTCCCCCAGAGGGTGGTGGGTATTGCCCAGGCTCCCCAGGGCAGTGGGCACAGCCCCAAGGCTGCCAGAGCTCCAGGAGGGTTTGGATGATGCTCTGGGGCACAGGGGGTGACTCCTGGGGATGGGGCTGTGCAGGGCTGAGGGTTGGACTGAATGGTCCTTGTGGGTCCCTCCTGTGATGAGCCAGCAGAGCCCTGGGGGGAAGTGTCAGGGCAGTGACTCAACAGTGACAGTGACTGCTCCAAACCTGCCCTTTCCCAAGCAAAAGGAACATCCTTGTGCCATCTGAGTCACATGGAGCACCTTTGGAGCATCCCAAGGCTGTGGAGCAGGTCTGGGGCTGTGCCAGCCAACCCTGGGCACAGTCGTGTCCATGGAAGTGTCTCCACTTGGGCAGCCCCAAACCAAACCAAACCAA